>JAJOOI010024679.1:0-26039 GCA_029582585.1 Solanum bukasovii | reverse complement strand
TCCGCTGTGTGTTTTTAAAGTTGTTTTAAGAAGTTTAAATGTGTGGATGTAAATAAGTTTTTTTATTATTCCGCACTATTTTCATTATTGAATGCAATAAATGACTATGTGGCTTGTATAAGACCCCTTCGGGGTCGAGTACGCCTTGTTACGACTTGGGGGTGCTCCCGGGTCGTGACAAAAAACTAAGACTCAACTACGGTAGAAGGTCTCCATCTCATGAGACATACTTTGGGAAGCCATACTCAACTAGTGTAAAAGGTCGCATTGTTAACCCGGACTCAACTAGTGTAAAATCTTCCAACTCATATTCAATATCCACTCGGTGCTAAGCATTACTTCCCACACACTTTATATTAAGTTTTCATATAAGTTCATATTCATGGAAGAATGTCTTGACACTCAATTCAACATAATTCATAAGATAGCTCATAGATAACGAGTGAGAATAACCTTTCACCGTCCATGTCTTCATATAGATTCAATAGGTGAGAAAACCTTTCAACCCTAGATCATCATATTGTGAGAAAACCTTTCACATCAAATCATATTCATACATAAGTGTGTACATGAGAATAACCTTTCAACAACAAAACAACTAGATCATAATCATAGACACTTCACTCTCAAAGTGTTCTTAAAGCATATACTAAACATCATAAACATGCATACTATCATAATTTGTCCTTTGAAAGGCCAAATCTCACATCAAATCAACACATCTAGAATTCACTACATTAGACATGGATATTAACATAATTCAAGTAACCCAATTACTACAAACATAATCTTATATTATCCTTCTTTCATCAACACACACACATCACAAGATCATCATTTGGGAATAAGGGAATTTCATGGGTTCTTGGGGATTTCAATATAAAAACCATATTAAATCATCAATTAAATCAAAATATGAAGTTATTCAAGCTTTAGAATTAATTTTTAAAAGAACCCATGACATTGTAATCAAACCCAAGCTTTTGGGGATTTCTATCGTTGAGATTGGGATTTTGAAGGGGCTACATGGATGAATTCTATCGATGGATGAAGAGCTACCATACCTTAGAAATGAAACCTAATGAATTTGAGTAGAAGACCTTGCTCCTTGAACCGTAGCTCCAACTTCCTTTTTCTTCTTCCTTAAAGTTTTGGGAATAGTTTTGGGTTTTAGAAATAATGAGGTGAGTGACTTAATTTAATCATATAAAATCCTTATATAGGTGATCTAATTTCGGCTAAAATGGCATCATTTAATATTAATTAAAACCGAAAAAGACCAAAGTTCACCTAAACATAATTACCAAAAATCAGTTTCCTAGCCTGAACCACAGACACATGACTTACGGACCGTGTATGGAACCATGGCCCGTCCTGGTTGGGCGTGGTTCAAGGTCAGAGATTATTGGCTCATCCACCAGACCTCCACCCATGGGGCATGGACCCACCCACGGGGTGTGGGTCCTGCCATTGGTAAAAGATCTTCTGCAATTTCTATTGGTCCTTTTCAAGGGCCTATGGTTTGTCCTAGCGGGGTTGTACCTTGCCGTTCTAACACAAAACCCTTTATTTTAAGTACAAGGAGTTACATTCATGACTATAACCCTCATGTTAAGCTCTAGTTTGGCCTACTAGTTTCCGGGGTGTTACAGAGGCAAATAACAGTTGTTGGGAAATTGAAGGTGCCATCCACGAGGTGTAACCACGGCCCGTGAGTTGACCTACGAACCGTAGGTGGGGCGGTGGATAGCAACCTCAGAAGTTGGTCTAGGAATGGACCACGGTGGGACCTACGGCCCGTAGGTGGTTCCACACCCCGTGGTCTACTTGTTGTCAATTGGCCAGAATTTTCTAACAAGAAACCATGACCGACCAGAACGGACTGTAGGTCCGTCGACGGTCCGTTGGTCGAGGTTCCACGGTTCACAAGCTAGAATTTAGGGGTATATAGGTCTTTTTCAGTTTTAATTAAATCAATATTCTGCCTCTTTGCCTAAACTGTCACGTTCCGAGCCTACACCCTAGTTGGGACTGGCACTGGAGAACCATTTCTGGCCCCAAGCTAACCCTTGTCCTGGCTTACTTACATAGCGGAAGACTTAGAAATATTATTACAATGATCAAATTCACTTATAAAATAACTGTCTCAAATCAAAACTTAGAACGTTTAAGGATAAAACAATTGACTAGCCATAGATGGCAAGGCAAGTCTTAACATAAGAAATAACAATGTAAAGACAACTGAACTAGTAACTGTCAATGAAGCCTCTAAAAAAGGAGGGTTGTCGCGACAAGGCCCCCGATCATCGTAACAACTATAGTATTAAAGCAATGTAAAAGGAGCCCTCCAGAAATAAAGGAGGGTCTGACTGCTCAACTGGATCAACGAGACACTGGATGTTGATCTTGGTTACCTATGTCTGCATTATAAAACAATGAAGGCCAAATGACATCAGTACATTGAATGTACGAGTACGCAAGGGGAAAACTAAACATAACATAAGCTTGAAATGAATTTGAATGGAACACATACCTTGGCTTTACTCAACTCATGAATAACTCAACTCATATGCAAATTTAAAAAATAATAAAGGGTGCAATTGTACGAAACATTTAAAACAATAGGTACCAATTCAATTTGGTAAATAACTGTAATAAAAACTCAATTTACTCATATAACTAAAGTAACATAGCTTCTGTCGGAGTTTCTTTACCGACAACCACCACTATGTGCCTAAGTGGTGATACATCGTCTTGCCCAGTATGCCAGAACTGTCCTATACTTTGTTGTCATATAGAACGCCTTAACTAAGTGGATCCACTCGTCTATGCTAAAAAGCACTAAGGAATTATCTAAAAAGTATGACATTTTTTACCCATGATTACAACATGGTTTATGGAGACTTGAATTATTATGAACTCGCATCCCCATATCGGTGCTCAATACTACTCCCAAAACTATATTTAGCTCATATGTTTTTAAAACAAAACTCTTTCTTTGGTTTGAGATAATTACTCAAAACTTAGCTTAAAAAACTATCTTGGAAATCGGTGTTTCCTTTCTTGCTCAAATGTGAAAACATTTTAACTCTTGAGAATACTTAGTTCCCGTATAATCTTTTAAGCAATGAACTTTACTCTTACTCTTCTTTAATTCAAAACTCAAGTCTTAAAACAATTTTAAATCATTTGTAAAAGACCTTTGGAAGACTTTCTGAACTTCTCTTGACTAGGCTCTAACTTTCCTTGAATTTGAATTTATGGATTCGAAGATTGTGATTTATGATAGGAAATATCTCATGATGTTTAGGAGTGTTTGTAGATAGTTAAACATGAGAAACGATCAAGAAATAACTTTCTGGAAACTAGTCCGTGATGTAGAGATGCATTTTTATTTTTTTGTCGCGAATTAAATTTTAAGGAAGAACAGTCAGTGACCGCTCCACGACGTGAAGAAAAATTTCCCAATCTTGAGGAACAGGTCCGCGACGCGGACCTAGGACACAAATTTTCTCAACTTTTTCCTTCTTTGTTCTCCAGCCCCAATTCTACGAAACTCAGTTCTTTTTCCCAATTTCTCTTTAGATTGATATACCCATTAAATGTATCTAAAAACCTAACTCAAAAAACTCAATAATTCGACAGAATAATCTCAAGAACTCCTCAATCTTAGCCCAATTAGAGAATCAAAACAAATTCAAGAACACATATCAAGAACATCAAACTTTCAACCTTTTTAGTACGAATTCACGCTGAAATAAACATGCTTGGCACATGGATTAACCAACCAAACGTTATGAAAGTTTCACATACCTCTTAGGATTGAATCATTGGTGAAATCCACAACCAAATTCGCAAGAACTTGATGAATCTTGACTTTCCTTCTCCTTTCCTCCTCTTTTCTCTTCTCTCAAGCACCTAGCGTAAACTGAAATAATACAGTTTAGAGCCGAAATAATTTACTAAAAACAGATTTAATTAATTGGGTAATGAAAAGACCAAAATACCCCTTTAAAATCCGGTTTTGACTTTCCATATTTAAACAACCCGACTTCAACTGGGCATAACTCCCTTATAAAAACTAGAAATCGCGCAAACATGGCGGCATTGGAAAGATAATTCAAAGATCTCTCCTATGGTATCTTGTAGAACATATAACTCATCATGATCTAGGATTTATGGTTATTTGAAGTTGACCTAAAACTCAAATATAACATAACTGAACCAATTTTCTAGATTTTCATTCTTTCCAAAAATGATTCTTTCTAATTCTAGCTCTTTCTAGTTGTGGGATGTTACAATATATCCCCCTTGGGAACCTTTGTCCTTGAATGAGTTTACTCTTACTAGGCTAAAGGTGGAACATCTAACATTCAACCCAAACACCCAACAAGCAAATCTAACACATCAAGTATATAAATTAAAGAGTACTAAGAAGAGAATTAGTGTCTTGGTCTGGCATTTCTCCGGGATCAAAGAGATGTAGATATCTCTTTTTCATATCCTCCTCAGCTTCCCAAGTAGCTTCTACAACAAACTGATTCATCCAAAAGACTTTAACTGATACTACTTCCTTAGTCCTCAACTTGCAAACATGGTGATCTAGAATCTGAACCGGAATATCCTCATAGGATAAGCAATCCTTGATACCAATATCTTCCATTGGTATGATAAGTGAAAGATCTCCCATGCACTTCTTCTACATGGAAATATGAAATACCAGATGAATTGCTGCTAACTCTTGGAGTAGCTCTAACTCATACGCTACATTACCAACCCTTTTGGATATTCTGTAAGGGCTAATATACCGGGGACTAAGATTCTGCTTCTAACCAAACCTCATAACACCCTTCAAGGGTGAAACTTTCAAGTATACCCAATCATCTACCTCAAACTCTAACTCCCTCCTCCTCACATCAGTGTAGGATTTCTGACGACTCTGCGCTGTTTTCAACCTTTCTTTAATTACTTTCACTTTCTCCATAGCTTGGTGAACTAAGTCTTGTTCGGTTAGCCCAGCTTCACCAAATTCAACCATCCAATAGGAGATCTTCATCTTCTCCCATAAAGACCATCATAAAGAGCCATTTGGATGCTAGAGTGGCTACTATTATTGTAAGAAAATTCAATAAGAGGTTGGTGATCATCACAATTACCTTTGACATCAACCACACACGCCCTCAACATATACTCTAAGGTCTGAATGGTGGGCTCTGTTTGTCCATATGTCTGAGGATGAAAGGCGGTACTTAAGTTTACTTTTGAACCCAAGCCTTTGTGAAAAGATTTCTAGAACTGTGCAGTAAGTTGTGCTCCTCTGTCTGAAATAATCGAAATTGGCACCCCATGAAGTCTAACTACCATTTAAATATACAACTTAGCATAATCTCTTGCCGAATGGGTAGTCTTTACCGGCAAAAGTGGGCTGATTTCGTCATTCTATCAATAATCACCCAAATAGAATCATGTTGCCTGTGAGACCTTGACAAACCTGTGATGAAGTCCATATTGATCATATCCCACTTCCATTCCGGAAGTTCTATATTGGGAGCCATACCACCGAGCCTTTGATGCTCTACTTTTACATGTTGGCAATTCAAACACTTAGCAACAAACTCTGCAATGCCCTTCTTCATACTAGTACACCAATAAACTTCTGTCAAGTCACGATAGATGTTTATGGAACCCAGATGAATTGAATATCTGGAGCTATGGGTTTCTTTCATGATCCTTTCTTGGTGTTCATCCACCCTTGGTACACACAACCTACCTTGATACCTCAATACGCCATCTGCCCCTTGTTCAAAAGCCATTAATTTTTGCTTATGAACATTTTCCTTCAATTCAAGCAAAATAGGGTCGTAGTCTTGTTTCTCTTTTACTTTCGACACTAATGATGATTCAACCCCATTCATCACCACAATTCCTCCTTCTGTGGAATACATTAGTCGAACTCCTAATCGTTCAAGTATATGTAGAACTCTCCCTAGCTCTTTCTTATCTTCCTCAAAATGGGCGGTACTACCCATAGACAACTTGCTCAAGGCATCAGTAACAACATTAGACTTACCTGGGTGATAAAGAAGACTCATGTCATAATCCTTGAGTAATTCTAACCACCTTCTTTGTCTGAGATTAATCTCTTTCTAAGTAAACACTTATTGAAGACTCTTGTGATCGGTGAACACATCCACATGAACACCATACAGATAATGGCGCCATATTTTCAACGCAAATACTATGGCACTAAACTCTAGATCATGGGTTGGGTAGTTCTTCTCATGAAGTTTCAACTTTCTGGAGGCATAAGCTATAGCATTGCCCTTCTGCATCAACACACAACCCAAACCAACTCTAGAGACATCACAATACACAACAAAACCTTAAATACATTCTGGTAAGTTCAACATTGGGGCAGTAGTCCACCTCTTTTTCAATTCCTGAAAGCTTTTCTCACAAGATTAAGACCATTGAAACTTCACTGTTTTATGAGTAAACTTGGTCAAAGGGGATGAAATAGATGAGAACCCCTCTATGAACCTTCTATAATTGACAGCCAAACCCAAGAAACTCCTTATATCGGTTGGAGATGTGGGTCTAGGCCAATTCTGCACTGCCTCTATTTTCTGAGTATCGACTTTAATTCCCTCTCCAGACACAACATGGCCTAAGAATGCCAAAGACTCAAGCCAAAACTCACACTTACAGAACTTGGCATACAACTCTCGATCCTTTAGAGTTTGGAGAACTATTCTGAGATGATAAGCATGATCTTCTTCATTCCTCAAATAGATTAATATGTCATCAATGAATACGATAACAAACATATCTAAATAAGGTTTGAATATTCTATTCAAAAGGTCCATAAATGTAGCAGGCGCATTGGTCAAACCAAAGGACATAACCAGAAACTCGTAATGCCTATTACGGGTTGTGAAGGAACTCTTTGCAATATCAAATTCCCTCTGACTTAACTGATGGTAGCTTGATTTGAGGTCTAGTTGAGAGAAATAAGTAGCACCCTGACGTTGATCGAAGAGATCATCGATTCTTGGAAGAGGGTACTTATTCTTGATGGTAACCTTGTTTAACTAGCCATATTCTATACACATTCTGAGGGAACCATCCTTCTTCCTCACAAATAAGGTCAGATTGCCCCAAGGTGAGACACTTGGTCGAATGAAACCTTTATCTAGGAGATCTTTCAACTCTGCTGGTGCCATTCTATATGGCAGAATAGATATAGGACGAGTATTTGGGAGGATGTCTATACCAAAGTCTATTTCTCTCTCAGGAGGGACTACAGGAAGATCATCGGGAAAGACTTCTGGAAACTCTTTTACTACTGAAACTGACTGAATATGAGGTATCTTATCACTAGATTCATTAACTCGGACAAAGTGATAGACACACCCCTTGGAAACTAACTTTCTTGCCTTAAAGTATGAAATAAAACAAACCTTGGGCACTACTGAACTGATACTCCACTCTATAACTGGATCATTAGGATTTTGGAACCTAAAAACTTGAGTTCTTTAGTAAATGGAGGAATAACAGGCATGAAGCCAGTCCATACCTACAATGACATAAAAATCTACCATGTCTAACTCAACTAAACCAATCATGGTTTCCTTGTGAATGATGGAAACGATACAATCACGATATACTCATTCAGCCAGAATAGACTCCCCAACAGGTGTAGAAACACAAAAGGGTTCATAGAGTTTCTCAAGAAGAACATCAAAATTATTTGCAACATAAGGAGTCACAAAAGATAAACTTCTTCATGAGTCTTTCAAAGCATAAACATCAAGAGTAAAGACATTTATCATACCAGTGACAACATCTAGAGAGTTCTCTTTCTCTTGACGACTAGTGATCACATAAAGGCGGTTCGCTCCTCCGCCAGTACCAGATGTCAACTCAAGTCTTAAAATATTCGACTAGCCATAGATGGAAACTCAAGTCTTAAATAAGAACTAACAATGTAAAGACAATTGAACTACTAGCTGTCTATGAAGCCTCTAAAACAAGGAGGGATGTTGGGACAAGGCCCCTGATCATCGTAACGACTAAAGTAATAAGGCAATATAAAATGAGCCCTCTGGAAATGAAGGAGCCTCACCATCTAACTCTGAGTGCTCAACGGGATCAACGAGGTGCTGGATGCTGATCATGGTTACTTGTGTCTACATCATAAAATGATGCAAGCCAATTGGCATCAGTACATTGAATGTACAAGTATGCGAGGGGAAAATAAACATAACATAAGCTTTAAAGGAATCATAAAGGAACACTTACCTTGGATTTACTCAACTCATGAATAACTCAACTCAAATGCAAAGTAAAACCACAATAAAGGGTGCAGTTGTACAAAGAATTTAAAACACTAGGTAGCAATTCAATTTGTTAAAAAAATGCAATAACAACTCAATTTACTCATATAATAAGGTAACATAGTTTCTGTGGGAGTTTCTCTAACCAACAACCACCACTCTGAGCCTAAGTGGTGATACATCTTCTTGCCCACTCTTCTAGAACTGTCCTATACTTTGCTGTCATATAAAACGCCTTAACTAAGTGGATCCACTAGTTTATGCTAAAAAAACACTTAGAAATCAACTAAAAAGTATGATCCTTTTCTACCATGATGGCGACATGGTTTTTGGAGGCTTGAGTTATTATGAACTCGCATCCCCAAATCGGTGCTCAATACTACTCCCAAAAATACACTTAGCTTATATGTTTTTAAAACAAAACTCTTTCTCTTGGAAATCAGTGTTTCCTTTCTTGCTCAAATGTGAAAACATTTTAACTCTTTGGAATACTTAGTTCCCGTATAATCTTTGAAGAAATGAACTTTACTTTTACTCTTAACTCAAAACTCAAGTATTAAAACAAGTTTACATAATTTGTAAAAGACTTTTAGAAGACTCTATGAACTTCTCTTGACTTGGCTCGAACTTACCTTGAATCGTAATTTATGGATTCATGGTGTGATTTATGATAAGAAAGATCTCATGATGGTTAGGAGTGTTTTTACATAGTTAAACATGAGAAACGATCAAGAAATTATTGTCTGGAAACTAGTTCGCGACACGGAGATGCATTTTTTTTTGGTTGCGAATTAATTTTTGAGGAAAAATGGTTTGTCAACGCTCCGCGATGTGAAGAAAAATTTCCCAATCCTGAGGAGTAGGTCCGCCACGCGGTCCTGGTAGCCTGATTTACCCAGCTTTTCCTTCTCGTTCTCCAGCCCCAATTTTCCTAAACTCAGTTCTTTTTCTCAAATTATATTTAGATTCATATACCTTGTAAATTTACCTAAGAACCTAACTCAAACAACTCTATAATTCGACACTATAATCTCAAGAATTCCTCAATCTCAGCCCAATTCAAGAACAAAAACAAATTCAAGAACACATATCAAGAACATCAAACTTTCAACCTTTTTAGGACAAATTCACGCTGAAATAAATATGTTTAGCACGTGTGTGAACAAACTCAACATTATGAAAGTCTCACATACTTTTTAGGATTCAATCATTGGCGAAATCCACAACGAAACTCGCAAGAACTTGACGAATGTTGACTTTTTTTCTCCTTTCCTCCTCTTTTCTCTTCTCTCAAAGCCCTAACGTAATTTTCAATAGCATAAACTGAACTAACTCAGTTTAGACCCCAAATAATTAACTAAAAATGGATTTAATTAATGGTGTAAGGAAAAGACCAAAATATCCCTTTAAAACCCGGTTTTGACTTTCCTTATCTAGACAACCCGACTTCAACTGGGCATATCTCCCTCATACGAACTCAAAATCGCGCAAACTTGGTGGAGTTGGATAGATAATTCAATGATATTTCCTATGGTATTTTGTAGCACATCTAACTTATCATGATCTTGGATTTTTGGTCGTTTGAAGTAGACCCAAAACTCAAACTTAACATAACTTAACAATTTTTCCAGATTTTCATTCTTTCCAAAAGTGATTCTTTCTAATTCTAGTTCTTTCTAGTTGTGGGGTGTTACAATAACCTATAAAACCTATATAAGGATTATATACCCCTAAACTCACTGAATTAAGTGATTCTCTCAAATCCCAAAAGAAAACCCAAAGCTCCGGGCAAGGTTCTTCTAGTGCTCCTCCAAAGCCTAATAATGAGAGGGTGTCTACCCCAAAACCTTAAGGATATGGTAATAGGCCTCCTATGCCTACTTGTGCTAAATGTGGGAGAAATAATAATGTGAAGTGTCTAGCGGATTCTAATGCTTGCTTTGGTTATGGAAAAATGAATCATAAGATAAGGAATTGTCCTTCGTTTGCTAAAAATGATGGAGATGGTCGTCATAGGGCTTAACCATACCCTTCATCCATTCTGAGTTGTTTGGGTGGGAATGCTCCTAAGCAACACCATTTCTATGCTCTTCAAACTAGAGGTGATCAAGAGAGTTTCGCAGATTTTGTGACCGGTATGTTAAAAGTTTTCCATATAGATGTGTATACTTTACTTAATCCAAGGGCTAATTTGTCATTTGTAACTCCTTATATTGCTATGAAATTTGATATGCTTCCCGATGTATTCCTAGAACCTTTTTCTGTGTCTACCTATGTTTGTGATTGTGTGGTGGCTAAGAGGGTTTATAGAAGATGTCTCATTTCCTTGTCCCCTAGAATTACCTTGGTTAATTTGATAGAACTTGACATGATAGATTTCAATGTCATCTTGGGTAAAGATTGGTTGCATACCCCTCCATTGATTGTAGGACTAGAGTAGTCAAATTTCAGTTTCCATATAGGTCTATCCTTGAGTGGAAGGGGGGAAATTCTATGCGTAGAGGTCAATTTGTTTCTTACCTAAAAGCTAGGAAAATGATTTTGAAGGGTTATGTCTACCATATAGTGAGGGTGAGGGATATGGAATCTGAAACTCCTATTCTTGAGTTGAGCCTTTTTGTAAAAGAGTTTCTAGAAGTTTTCCCCAATTATTTAACCAGTGTTCCTCTCGAAAGGGAAATAGACTTTGGGATTGACCTTCTCCCCAATGACCAATTGATCCCTATTCCTACTCTTAAATGGCCTCGACGGAACTTAAGAAATTGAAGGATTAGTTAAAGGAATTATTGTATAAGGGTTTCATCTTAAAAATTATCTCTCCATGGGGTGCTCCGGTGTTGTTTGTTAAAAAGAAATATGGTTCACTCCATATGTGTATTTATTACCGCTAATTGAATGAAGTAACAATCAGGAACATATATCCTCTTCCAAGAATAGATGACGTATTTGATCAACTCCAAGAGGCAAGTTGTTTCTCTAAAATTGATCTTTGGTCGAGTTATCATCAACTGAGGGTGAAAGAGGAAGATATTCTGAAATCGGCTATTAGAACCTAGTATGGTCATTATGTGTTTTTTGTGATGTCATTTGGTTTGATTAATGACCCGTCGACATTTATGAACTTGATGAATAGGGTGTTTAGACAATACCTTGATATGTTTGTAATTGTGTTCATAGATGATATTTTGATCTATTCGAGAAGTGAGAATGAGCATATTGATCATTCGAGGATTGTATTGCAAATTCACAAGGACTAACAACTCTATGCAAAGTTTACTAAATGTGAGTTTTTGTTGAGGTCTGTAGCTTTCCTTCGCCATATAGTTCGAAGCAAATGTATTGAGGTAGATCCAAGGAAGATGAATGCGGTCAAGAGTTTCCCTAGACCTCTATCACCGACACATATTAGAAGCTTTTTGGGTTTTGCTGGTTATTATAGAAGATTTGTTGAGGGGTTTTCCTACATTTGTTCTCGTTTAATGGCTTTGACTCAAAAGAAGGCAAGGTTTATATGGTCCGAAGTATGTGAGAAAAGCTTCCAAGAGTTGAAGGATATACTTACTTTCGCTCCGGTGTTGACCTTACCGGAAGGTACATATGGCTTTCTGGTATATTATGACGCCTCTAGAGTGGGGTTGGGATGTGTGCTTCTGCAAAATCGTAAAGTTATTACCTATGCTACAAGGAAACTAAAGGTTCATGAGAAGAACTATACTACCCACGATTTTGAATTAGCGGCGGTTTTATTTTCTATCAAGATTTGGAGGCAGTATTTGTATGGGGTGCATGTTATTGTTTTCACCAATCAAAAAAGTTTGCAATATGTGTTTACCGAAAAAGATATAAATCTTCTCTAAAGAATATTTCTTGAGTTATAAAAAGATTATGATATGAGTGTTCTGTGTCACCCGACTAAACAAAACATGAATGCCTTTAGTCGGTTATCCATAGGTAGTGTTGCAAATGTTGATGATGAGAGAAAAGTGTTGATTCGAGGTGTTCATAGGTTGGACCGATTAGGAGTTCAACCAGTGGATTCCACAAAGGTTGGTATTATGGTCCATAATGGTTTCGAATCGTGTTTCATGGTCGATGTTAAAGCAAAGCAATGTCTTGATCCGACCTTTGTTGAATTGAAGGAGGCGGTTCTAAAGAAGTCCGAAGGGGGAGATGGTGTCCTAAGGTAACAAGGTCGTTTGTGTGTTTCGAATATTGATGAATTGAGGGAATATATATTGTCAGAAGTCCATATTTCTCGGTATTCTATTCACCCGAGAGCAGCCATGATGTATCGTGATTTACCGGAGATATATTGGGGGAATGGAATGAAGAAGGATATTGCGGGATTCATGGCTAAGTGTCCTAATTGCCAACAACTAAAGGTTGAGCATCAGAGACCAGGAGGCTTATCCCAAGATATTATCATTCCTACTTGGAAGTGTGATTTCACGTATTCATGTTTGCATAATCAAGACACAACTTCCAATGCAAGTGTCTACGATCGTACATTAGTATAGTAACCCAACAAAGGGTTGGGGTCGAGTCCCAAGGGAGTAGTTCCTGAAAATTAGTGGTTAAGCGCGAAAGTGCTAAAACTAACCGTAGCTAAAGACTTAATCGAATGAAGACAAGGAAAATTAAGAGGTTTGACACGAGTGTCAATTATTAATGGGAGGTTTGTAAGAAAGTAAAGAGCAAAATCAGCAAAAATAAAAAGAGATACGAATGCAGAGATGGGATTCTTGGGATGTGATAGTAATAGGGGTTAGACTAGACTATTGGGTACATGCTTTTGATAGTAAATCCATTGAATATTTGTGACTAGGCTAGACTATAGTGGTGGTAAATTCTCTCTCGAGCACCTTACCCCAAATCAAATGGGTTTCTCTCGGACACCCACTTGCTGCATAAACAACAGCCCCCGCCTTAGCCCACTCACCCTCTTGCGTTGAGTGTGTGGGAGAAGGACTATGGTTCACTCTCTCGAGTTGAACGTCATGTCGACCCACTCCCACCGTCCATCAATTTAGTAGTCATAGTTTTACGACCCCTCTCTCTCGGGCTAGCCGAAAATAGAAAGATTCAATCGTATTTGCAACTACAATTTCATTAAGTTCCAACACAACTACTGAAAGAAATCACATCTAAACAACAAATAAACTATCAGCAAGCAAGACCCAACAATTAATATAACCCATATTCACAAAATCAAACCCCAAAAATTGGGGTTTTAGCTACACATGTAAAAGAGGTAAAAATGTATACCAATCTCCATTTCCATCAATGGGTATGCAAGATTAAGTCTTAAAACAAGTCAAAAGTGAAGAATCCACAAGACCCAAGTTCAAAATCTTATAGTTGAAACCCTTTGAATCTTCAAGTTCTTCAAAACCCTCTCCAAGTTTTGAGAGAATATTCTAATCCTAATACTAAAACTTAATAATAAAATTTGATAATAATAGTTTATACTCTGATACTAAGCCAGAAAACATCAACTAGTATTTGTATTTTTCAGAAAATGTGCTGTGAAGGATCACTTGGCGAAGTTAGTCGGGATCGCTGATCAACTTGGCGATTTGCCCTTTTGTCTAGTTCATTGCCGTCTTGCGTTAGACTTCAACATCATTGTGTTTTAGATCATTGGGTGACATAGTACAGCTTCACAGAACTGCTCGGTGATACGCCGATTGCTTTTTTTGACTGCCGATTTGATCCTTTCGTTCAGGGCTCAGCACACTGGCACAAAAGGCAAGGATAAGACCTTTTGGCGACTCGCCGAATGGGTTTGGCGATTCCCAGATGTTCATTTCGTCGTTCTTTCTGCTGCCTTTGTTACTTTTTGCTAAGTGGTGTCCATGCTTTTCCTCAAACTCCAAAAACCTAAAACTTAAGGGTTTTCATCAGATATTGAGACAAAATATGCATTTGAAGACACTAATTCTATCAAAATATAGCCCTAAATGAGTCCAATTTGTGGACTCATCAACACCCCCAACTTAAACTTTTGCTTGTCCTCAAGCAAACTCAAGTTCAGCCATTCAAAAAGAGTATCTCTAATAGTGCTACACAAGACTCAATCAGAAATGCACACAACAAGACTTAATTTACTTATGCAAGGATCAAATGTGCACTCAAAGATTCAAGTGATGGCTCACTAATATGAAAGAATATCATGCTCACAATACTTGCTTTAAATGCAGGTTCAAGCTCAACCAAAGTTCTCAAATGCCCTCACACATGGAATGATTCCATATTCACATACAAAGGTTTAATCATTTAAAGTTCCGGAATCAAATGCAATGCTCACACTCACAAAGGAGAACACAATGCATAATTTCACCCATAGGTTTACCCGTATTGTCCAATCAACTCTTGCTTCAGCTGTAACGACCCGAGAACACCCCTAGCCGTTTCCCGCGTATTCGACCTCTCGGAAGTCTTATACAAGCCCTTAGCATTCGTCATAGCATTTCTCATAAAAAAATAGCGGAAAATTTAAAACTTTTTCATAATATAACACAAGACTTAAATGTCACCTCATTTAAACCTTTAATACAATACCGGAGTACTACGTCTCAAGGTAGCCATCTTAAAGCACGATTACAACACAAGAGGGACACAACCCATATAATACAAAAGAAACTACTATCTAGTACATAGAACTTAAGGAAACTCTTTAACATAAAGGTCCTTGAATCTTTAAGGACACACCCGAACTTGGGAATAGTAAGCCAAGCTCGTCACTTCCAGGAAAGGCTCTTTAACCACCACCACCTAAAGTTGGTGTAAAAAGATAAAGAAGAATGGTGTTAGTACAAGAATGCACTAAGTATGATAACCATGGAAAACATGCTTTTAAAAGGACATTTAGTTGGAAACCATGCATCATGCCTTTTTAGAGAAACTTCAAGAACATTTAGTACAATAGGCACAATATAATCCACATACATCATCATACACATGGAAACCAATCATAATTGCTCATAGGACCACTTATAACATTTTAGGCACATTCAATGCATACAATACATTACCTTCCTCTTTATCTTAAATCCTTTCCTCAAGGAACCCTTAGGGAATACTTGGTGTAATGTATCACCTTAGGGTTACCAAGGGTGAACTGACATATAACCTTCATCAATCCAACCACATATATTCGTAGAGTCATAAGCACACTATACGACATAGTCTTCACATAGGAACCATCACCTAAGACAACCCCTAAGTCACACTAGTGCAATGTGAAAGTAGCATCCCATAATACTACTCCCACCAAGTGTTCCTAAGAATCCACCATAGACTAGGCACATCATATACAACAAGTCATGACATCCTCATTTAACATTAGACAGAAGACCAACATACTTCATAACATCATATAAGGACTCATTCCTTTACTACATCATTAGTCATAAACCATTTAGCTCATATCATACGTAAACCACCCTCACAACCCCGTCACAAGCTCACTTGTTCAGTGAACACATGGAGTACCATACCCCCACATATACTAAGCAAGCCCGTTAAGAAGTCATAAGTGTAATTCACATGCATAATCATACTTCATGTCTTGACATAAGTAAATTAACCTTAACATGCTTTCATATTAACATCCATAGACCATAGTCTTCATTACATAAAGAGCCTAATCATAACCTCCCTTAGAGTCCACTTGTGCAATGCATAATTAGGGTCCATAGTCTTCTTACACTAAGTAACTCTTCAAGAAATCATGACTAGATTTCATATTCTTATCCTAGTTCATTTCTTAACTTTCGGGAGACATTGCCATAATCGACATAGACTATGTGAGCTACATTGAATCCGGTGTTCTACTCCCACACCGAAAAGAGAGGTTACCACTTGCCAAGGTAGGACCTACATACATAATAGCTATCTAGTAGATCCACTAAGCTAATACCTACAGGGTCATGTAGTTATGGAACAAGGAGATTGCTACTAGAAAACTTCACTTACTAGGCGTGGAGGTTTCTTTCTCATGAGACAACATCTATGTTTGGAACTCGGACTTGCTATCCGTGAAGCCCCCAGTCTCATTGTTCATGTTCACTCAGTGCTAAGCTCCAACTCCCTCTTTAAACATCTTTAAGACTTTATTTAACATTAGTTCATAAAATAGGTTTTAGGTACTTAATCCCTCATATCATATAGCTCAAAGGTTTCTAAGATGAGAATGACCTTTCATCATAGAACCTACATTATGTGAGAATGACCTTTCACACAGTCATACCATATTCATAACATAGTCTAGTTTAGAGTACAGTAGAGGAAACCTTTCAAGAGGCTCTCTTTCACTAGATTATCATAAACCTTATTCATTCATTCATGTGTGTGTACATATGTGAGAAAGCCTTTCACATAAACACCTTTATACACCACATATTCATACCTTGCTAATCATACACTTTTCATGCATAATAAAATGTAAGGGTGCATATACTAGTTAACCTTTCAATAGACACCATAACACATCATATACATAGCTATACATGTAGAGTGTGTTCGTGCATATTGGTCCTTATAGTGACATAATAGCAACAACATTGATATTGAGTGCACTTCCCTATAAGGGATCACAACACATTCACAATGTCCCCAAATCATAAGCAATTCACAGATAAAGCCTTTAGGGATTCTAGACCACACACCCACACTTCATCATAGGAGACAAGGACACATTCAACATTGAATAGGTACTCCTAACATGTATATGATCACACATTCATATAGGGGTCATAGAGGTAGGGGTCCTTCCACAATAGTACTTAACATGATCAATCATGTAGACCACACCTTATCCCTAACATTATCATTCGAATTATACTCCTCATTATCAACACACTTTAAATATCATACTAGCATTGAAGATTTCATACACAACCTTCATAAACATATGCATCATAATCATCAATTCCCTTCACATCTATTGCCTTCAATGCCATGATCTTAACGTGCATAGATAGACAAGAAGTAAACACCTCCACCATAAGTGGACCAAACCACACAACATCAATTCTCATACTATAGACTAGAAGTTAGGTCAACTTACCAATTCTCCAAGCCATGATCACCATGGATCAATCCTCAACAATTCATAATCAATTGACATAGATAGTAATAGAAATGAACAATGTAATTCAATAACATAAACATAATCTAAGTACAATTCTATATATAAAGGGATCAACCCATAACTTTGCCCACAAGGCCATAAATCTCAACTCATCAATATATGAACAATTCAACATGAATAAGTATAGATAATCATAGGAAACAGTAATACAATATAATCTAAACATAATTTCACCAATAGAGATCATATTCATAAAGACCCATATCATAGGCCAATTTTCGAGAATTTGGGTATCATGGGTTCTTCGAGAATTCCTTTGAAAATTATCTTAAAAACCTTAATTCCACATTAATTCATCAATAGAATGATTTATAAAAATGTTTGACAAAGGACCCATGTTTAGATTGAAAATTGGGAATTTGATCTTTGAATCAGTTTTGAAAATCTTTGATAGAACTCCTTGAATCAGAGGTTATTCAAGAATCAAGAGTTAACATACATTAACTATTGAAGACCCATGAAATTGAAAAAGAAATCAGTTGAAAACCTATCTTCTAGCTTGAGATTCATCAAGGTCTTCAATGGGGTTTTTGAGAGAATCTATTTTGAGAGGGAAGGGTCAATTTGAAGAATGGGGTGTAATTCTAGGTTTTTAGGTTTTAACCAACTTAAAATACACTAAAATAGGTAGAATAACCATTTATAATAATTTCCCAAAGTACCCAAACTACCCCTCATTTAGTTGGACCTCTTAAACAAGTCAAACTTGTGTTTTGTTTTTGCAAATTTCGTAGGGAAACAAGTTCGCAACGCGGAGGTGTTCCCACAAGTCAATTTGAAGAATGGGGTGGAGCATGTCCGCGACGCGGAGCCACTCCCTCCATACACAACTTCAAGTTGCCTTGGCAGCTTGTTTGGCCAAGGGTTGGGGTCCTCCTCGAGGACCTTTAGGGTGGTCCCGGGGATTCGTACCTGAACATTTTGACCCTAAAAACTTTTTTAAGACACTAGGGTCACCTCCACTGATTTTAGACTCCAAAAAACACATAAAAACATGAACAACATACTAGAACACACCAACACGTAAAAGACTAGTTTTCGAACGTCTTGGTCGTCCCTTGATGTTTGACTTCCAAACTCTTTAAAACTGACTAACAAGGCTATTATTCATTTTTTTAACAAGTTATTAATGCATAAAATCCATGTGAGGCTCTAGTTTACCCTACTTCATTTTGAGGGTCGTTACATCAGGTCACTCAAGATCAAGAAGGTTTTTTCATGTCTTGTAATGGGACTGAGTGCAAAGGTATGGTCATTTAGGATCAAGGACTTTTATCCTCGTGAAATTTGGTACTCACACCAATTCCTTTCCTCTCCCTTCATTATTTTCTTTAGTGCTTATGAGTCATCCTATTATTCACTTTCTATGAATTGTTTGAAGACCATGGGTAAGAGGAGACTTTCCTTGCACTTATTGGCTTGCCCTTATCTTTTCACCACACCCCCAACTTTAGGCTTTTGGCCTAAGTTGGCTATTCAATTAACCACAACTTCTTGAGGATTATGGGTGATGGATAAAGAAAGGTCATTGTTTTCATCAAGTTTCTTCCAAAGAAAGGTCAGGCTCAAGGGGGGTTCAAAAGCGGTTCACACACTCACGATGTACGTCACAAAAAAGGTATATATCAAATTGGCTCACACTCTTAGAAGTTGCCTAAGATCACATCAAAAGATTGCATCACTTAGTTGACCGGACCAACGGGGCAAATTCTAGGATCCATCATGCATAGTTCACAGGTAAGCTCATCACACTAGGCATTGACACTATAAGTCAAACAAGACTCCACACAGTCGCTAGTGTGCAATGATCATCACAAGAGACTCAATTCGATACCATGCTAGTCATAACGAGATTCAAGTAGTTCACATATTGTCTATGCAACTTTATTTCGCCTCATCGTAGTCGCACATTCATGTTCGCTTGATTGAGAATACTATTCAAGTCATCGGTATTGATCAGAACCGAGGCTCAAATTTTGCAAAAGAACAACCACATTCAACACACGAGAGGTGGCAAAAATTTTTGGACGGGTCAAAATCATTTGGCAATTTAAAATAAAATGAGCCATAAGCTCAAGCATCCCCGCAAAGCAGTGTAATAACACAACATGATAGCTCAAAACCCAAATACTTAAACAGAACATGATTCAAAAATAACACACAAAGGTGGGCCTCACCCCACCACAAAAAGAAATTATTTGTCCTCAAATGCAAATAACAAAATATCCCGAATGTAAAATAAAGAATGATAGAGAGTGAGGTAAAGAGGAGATCCTGTCTAAGTGGTCACTCCATCTATCTGGGCATCGGTGCCCGGAGTGACCTCAGAAGGACCAGCTCAACTGGATCTGGCAATAGGTGCTAAGGAAGCCTGCATAGCAACATCTATCATAATTGCTTCAGTCTCGGTCAGGTCTTCATCTGTAGCTCCCTCAGTCTCCTCATGCATCTCTTCCTTAGTCTATTCTTCTGACACAAGATCGATTGTTTACTCCGCTCTGCTCTCATGTCCAGTGGTGGTCTAAGGAATCTCAGGTATATGTAGAATATCCACTGTTCCAAAGACCATGGACATATCGGTGGACTTCAGGTAGTCCACATCTTTGCGCATCTTAGCAATGGTAGCTTTTAAAGTCGTCAGCTCCTCTGTGGCCCCTTGGTTGCTCTTGCACACCGCTATCCTGGCCGCTAGACCATTAATGGTAGTGCTCATTAGAGGTACAGCGTCAGCGAGGGCAGTTTGAATCATGCCCAGAACAGAGGCCTCTAGACTGGAAGCCCGATGATCAGCAGAATGGGTCAGCTGTTCCATCCGGAGTAGGAAAGCCAGGGTGAGTAGAGGCCGGGAAACAGCAGCAATAGCAGTAGGTCTGGGAGGTAACGCATCAGCAGAAGAACTTGGAGTGTCAGCAGGGGTAGCAGTGGTAATAGATATACCTGAAGGCCCAGGGGCCGGAGTAAGTAAAGATGCCTCTGCAGGTGATGGTTCTGTGTTCACTGACTCCACCGAGGCTGCTTTCTTCCTTTCTGCATGATCCTTAAGGTACTCGGTTTCGATACTCCGAATATCAGTAGAGGATGTGAGCATCACTTCCACATCCTTCTTGTCATCTTGAGGTACTCGAGTTCATTTGCACAATTCTGTGATCAATATTGGGAATGAAAGTGAGGTCCGGCTCTGCCTTGCACGCATGAGTATCTCTGAAGCAATAATCATACCAATGTTTATCTGGGTTTTCTCTATGATGCAACCCAAGCAAGGTGCCTTAGCAAGGCAAAGGACTGAATCATTCTGGGATGGCATATTTGTGTTACTAATAAAACCAAACCAGAATCTTGAAGCTATGTTCAACTCCTTCTTTTTAATTGGAGCTCCTTTCGTCAACCACTACGGAGTATCGTCTGAAATTGGTGAGGCTAACCACTTTTTCATCTCATCCAGATTCTTTGTTCTGATAAAGTGCTGGCAGTAATCCCTTATATTCATGGACATGCCCAAGACTGCGTTGATTGCCCCACTATCACACTTCACCCTCCTGCCTCTAACAACTACATAGTCAACTTCTTTGAAGGCTGCTGCTAGCTATTTTTTCTTGGGTATTAGTGCATTGTATGCACTTTGAAACTCTCTTACCCAGTTAGGAATATATAGACCATGGGGTTTGGTGAAGATTTGAAATTTGTGGTGCCTCAAGCACTGTATTATCTCTAGGTACCTGTCAATAACCCCGTCTATGGACAGACTTTTCTCCTCAAAAATCATTCTCAGCCCCTCAGCCTTTAATCTATTCATTGACTTGGGTGGAAGACCCTGTACTGAGGGTGCTAAAACCATTGCCTGTTCTGGAACTGGAGACGTAGGAGTGGCAGGTTGGGGAGTCCTGACCCTGGATGGATCATTCAGCTTCTTAGTTCGCCGCTCAGCCATTTGTAATATTGTCACGTCATCATCATCAAAAGTTACACTTTTGTTTTCCCGTTGTTCACTCTCACTTTCAGAAGCAGTGAGGTAGGTATCATTTATTCCTTCCCTGTCTGAGCTGACATGTGCTGATGCTGGTGCCTTAGCTTTCCCTTTCCCTTTTCCACCAGTTCTGGATAGTTTAGTGACCTTGCTTCTTGGTGCAACGACATCCTCATTGATTATAATCCCTTTTGTTTTCCCTTGGGGTAGCCTGCTCCTTCCTGTAACTTTAGATCTAGCCATTTCTGCAAAGAATTTGGAAGAAGTCAAAACAACTAAATCAAATTTATAGGGATACAATTACAAATAAACTCGCCGAATAAATCGGCAAATTGCCAAGTTGCTTTGGCGAGCTAGGCCGAGCTCGTTGATAGGAGCTTGCTAAATTTTTTTAACAAGTTGGCGATGGAAAAATCCTTTCGGCGAGTCACCAACCTCATTCGGCGAGCATGGTTTTATTCACTGAAAGATATAGTGCAACAAAGGTTCAGGGGTGCAGACAAAGGGCGATTAAGGAAACTTTCGGTGATTTGCCGAATGCTTTTGGCGATCAACGACTTCTCACCGAAAGTTACAGAACCCACATCACAAGTAGCATGAAATTAAAGGTGAGATGGGGTTATTAAGCGAACCGCCAAATGGTTCGGCGAGCTCAACCCAGCTCGCCAAACGGATCAACGTGCCTATTTCCAACCTATCTTGTCGAATTCATCCCTACGACCCCCTAAAACAAAATTAAACTACGCATTAGTACGATTAAGTTCAGACCCATACACTTAACCTTGATAAACACCACGCATGCATAAACCCACATGATTTTTAATCATTTTTACGCGCAACAAAAGGCAGTTCAAAAATCAAGATATAATAGGCAAGATTTACAAATCAAACTCGGCATTTCACAAATCTAAACCTATAAGAGAGGCCCAACACACATCAGTATGATAAGCCCAATTGCATAAGAGAACAAAATTTTCAAAGTAGCCTTGGGGTTCGGGAAAACTAACCTTTTATGCAGATCAAAGTGCATTGAAACACTAGAAGGCAATGTAATCACAAGTTCGAACACCAATCGATGACTAATATACCAGGAATGTGAAGATAATGAAAATACTTATTAAGTGCAGATTTTTGCGAAATTTGAAATCGAGTGGAAAATGAAAATTTGTCAAACTTTGAAACCATTGTCCTGTAAAACTATGCAGTTATTGTCCATTCGGCGACTTTAGTCAAGATCGCCGAACTACTCCGCGTCACGTCGAGTAATCTCTTTCCTCGCCAAAATTTACAGAACCCCCAGTTATTGTGGGAGTTCAAATGGGAGTCTCCGTCAGGATAGTCAATATGGTCGGCGATTCGCCAATAATTTCTGAGGTCGCCGATTTTTATAGACACCAGTGTAAATTAGTCTTGAGTCTAACGGTGTTCTGATTCAGGGTCGCTGAAACCTTTGGCTATTCGCTGAATGGACCTATAGCTTACCAATCTATGCTTGTGATCACTCTCCACACTTCAACTTGCAAAATCAATAAACCATTATTTTTATAATAACACAAAGCATTTAAGACCTTGGGTTGCCTCCCAAGAAGCGCCTCAGTAAAAGTCGTGACACGACCTGAGTAAGCCCTTAAATTTCGGTATTGGGGGTTGCCTCATTTTCGTAAGGCCACCCCTCTATTGGATCCAAGTTGGGCGAGGACATCAATCGGTCCATTAGGGAGCCCAGTAGCTGAATAAGCAAAGAGTGACAGGTAGTCATCTGATTTAGCATCATAACATTCTCTCTAATATCTTCCAACACATGGTCTTGCTTATCGACTTTGTGTAGGATGAGTAAGAGGACCTCTTCAATTTTCTCCCCCTCTTTCTTCTTCGTCTTTTGACGCTCGTGAGGAGGAGTGTACTTTTCCTTTCCTTTGAATAATACTTCCAAGTCATTACCCTTTTGGGCCAAGTCATCGAGTTGTTCCAATAATGTGGCCATTCCTTGGTCTTTCTCCTTCTTCTTGATGGTCTTGGCCATGTGATCAAGGAGGTGGGCTACTTTTGCATAAGGCAGTTGGATGATACCACCTGGAGAAAGTTGGTCAGCCATTAATCGGTTCTCATATCCAATACCTCTATAGAAACATTCCAACATTCCAGTAGTATTCTCTCTGGAATATCGTGAGTTGGGCATTATTGTACGAGAGGTTTGAATCGCTGCCACAACTCGCAAACTGACTCACCTTCCTCTTTATTGAAACTTAGGATATAATCCTTAAGCTTCGTTATTTTAAGAGGAAGGTGATCCATTTGGTCACCAATTTCACTATTTACATTTATTTTCCTGTTTCAACACAAACACGCAAAGAAAACAAAACTAAAATTTAAGTTAGTAAACTACAACTACCAAAAGCACAATTCATCTTAACCAAAAGTTTTCACGTAAGACCATTCCCCGGCAGCAGCGCCATTTTGATGTTTGCGTAATCAAGACACAACTTCAAATGCAAGTGTCTACGATTGTACAATAGTATAGTAACCCAACCAAGGGTTGGGGTCGAGTCCCAAGGGAGTGGTTCCTGAAAATTAGTGGTTAAGCGCGAATGTGCTAAAACTAACCGTAGATAAAGACTTTATCGAATCAAAACATGACAAATTAAAGGGTTTGACACTAGTGTCAATTATCAATGGGGGGTTTGAAAGAAAGTAAAAAGCAAAATCAGCAAAAATAAAAAGAGATACGAATGCGGAGACGGGATTGTTGGGATGTTATAGGAATACGGGTTAGACTAGACTATTGCGTACATGCTTTTGATAGTAAATCCGTTGAATATTTGTGACTAGGCTAGACTATAGTGGGGTTAAATTGTCTCACGAGCAACTTACCCCGAATCAAATGGGTTCCTCTCAGACACTCACTTGCCACATGAAGAACAGCCTCCGACATAGCACACTCACTCTCTCGAGCTGAACGTCATGTCGACCCACTCCCACCGTCCATCAATTTAGTAGTCATAGTTTTACGACCCCTCTCTCTCGGGCTAGCCGAAAATAGAAAGATTAAATCGTATTTGCAACTACAATTTCATTAAGTTCCAACACAACTACTAAAAGAAATCATATCTAAACAACAAATAAACTATTAGCAAGCAAGACCTAACAATTAATCTAACTCATATTATCAAAATCAAACCCCAAGAATTGAGGTTTTAGATACACATGTAAAAGAGGTAAAAAATTATACCAATCTCGGTTTCCATCAATGGGTATGCAAGATTAAGTCTTAAAACAAGTCAAAAGTGAAGAATCCACAAGACCCAAGTTCAAAATCTTAGAGTTGAAACCCTTTGAATCTTCAAGTTCTTCAAAACCCTCTCCAGGTTTTGAGAGAATATTCTAAGTCTGATATTAAAACTTAATAATAAAACTTGATAATAATAATTTCTACTCTGATACTAAGACACAAAGCTTCAACTAGTATTTATAGTTTTCAAAAAATGTGCTACGAAGGATCACTCGGTGAAGTTAGTCGGGATCGCCGATCAACTCGACGATCCGCCCTTTGGCCTAGTTCATTGTCGTCTTACGTTAGCCTTCAACATCATCGTGTTTTGGATCATTGGGCGACATAGTACAACTTCGCAGAACTTGTCGGCGACATGCCGACTGCTCTTTTTCTCTGCCGATTTGATCTTTTCCTTCAAGGGTGAGCACACTGGAACAAAAGGTGAGGATAAGACCTTTTGGCGACTCACCGAATGGGTTCAAAAATTCTCAGATCTTCATTTCGTTGTTCTTTCAGCTTCATTTGTTCCTTTTTGCTAAGTGGTGACCATGGTTTCCCTCATACTCCAAATACCTGAAACTTAAGGGTTTTCATCAGATATTGAGAAAAAATATGCATTTGAGGACACTAATTCTATCAAAATATAGCCCTAAATGAGTCCAATTTGTGGACTCATCGCGTATCAGGACACTTCATCAAATACTAAGTGCCAACGACCATTATTCAGTAATATCATCCAACTAAAAGAGTTGGCGTCGAATCCCACAAGGATTGGTACGTATTTGAGAATCAATAGAAAAGCATGAATGTATTCAAGTCAATCATAGGTAAAAACATTTACGAATAAAAGCATGGTTCAAGTTTAGGGTGACACAAGTGTCAAATAACAAGGGGTTTTGATTGTAATTATCAACTACAACAACAAATAACACGAAAATAGCAAGTATAGAGACGGGTTCTTGGGATGTGATTGGATTATGGGCTAAGGTAGACAAATGGGTGATTGCAAGGAATAATGAATAGTTGTAAATCAATGAATAAGCTAGACTTTAGTGGGTATAAACTTTCTCTCGAACAATTTACCCCGAATAATATTGGTTTCTCTCAAACACCAATAAGCAGTAATTAAGAACAACCAATGCTTTAGTCCATTCACTCTCTCAAGATGAATGTGTGAAAAAGGGTTTAGGATTCACTCTCTCGAGCTGAACTCATAACAACCCAATACCCACAAGCCATCAAATCAGTAATCTTGGTTTTAAAACCTCTCTATCGAGCAAGCCAAAACCACGAAGGTAGAGTTGCATTTGCAAC
>JAJOOI010024678.1:0-24209 GCA_029582585.1 Solanum bukasovii | reverse complement strand
TCCACCTCCACATTCACTCTTCTCCGCCTCTTCTTCTTCTTTTTTTATATACAAATCAGTAGCTTCAACTTCTTCTAAAATTTTCGTTTTTTAGGTTTGAAAAATATTAGTATCATTCTTTTATTAGATGGTTTCAACGAGGAGATGCAGATAATGTGAAGGATGATTGTGACTATTGAAAATTTTAAAACTCCATTGATAAGTTTGAAAAAGCTTAAAAAATAATAAATGGGTCTTGTGAATTTGTAAAATTACTTAATTTTTTTTATTGGGGTTCATTGAGTTTGTGTTGGTGAACTTGTAGTTGAATTTACAAGTTAAATCAAGAAGAATTTGATCTGATGGGTATGAATCTAGTGCTCAATTTGTGACCAAATATGAAGAAGATGACTATTTGAAAAGTTAAAGAAATTAAAAAAATGATTTATTTGATTTTTTAAATATTTTTAGCACTTAATTTCGCATGTGGCACTAAAAATGATGTGGAATTTCACGTGTAATCGCGTCCATTACACGCACTCTGTTCGGAGGAAAAAAGGGTTTAAAATGTTGTTTTCTGATCGGTTTAAGGGTCTAGTTGGCAAAGTGATGAGTATGAGGGTTCAACTGACAAAATGAGCCAAGTACAAGGGTCTTTCAGGTCATTCTGCCTTTTGTTTATGAGTTTTCAGACTTGGGTTGATTTGGTGACTTTAGATATTTCTGACTTTGATATAATCTTAGGCATGACTTGGTTGTCCCCCTATTATGTTGTGCTTAATTGTAATACTAAGTCTGTAACTCTAGAAATTCCGGGAAGGGAAAATTAGAGTGGGAAGGGGTGTACAAGTCTAAGCAAGTTAAGATCATATCCTCCATTCGGGCTAGAAAATTGATATGGCATGGTTGTTTGGCTTATTTGGCTCATATTCGGGATGTTGAGGTTGGGTCTCCATCTATTGAGTCTATTCATGTGGTGTCAGAATTTAGAAAAGTGTTTCCTAATGACTTGCATGGTATGCCTCTGGATAGAGATATAGATTTTTGCATTGATTTAGAACCTGGCACGCGTCCCATTTCTATCCCTCCATATCGTATGGCTCCAACAGAATTAAAAGAGCTTAAGACTCAAATCCAAGAGCTTCTTGATAAGTGATTTATTCGTCTTAGTGTTTCCCTATAGGGTGCTCTAATTTTGTTTGTTAGTAAAAAAGATGGTAGTATGAGAATGTGTATAAATTACTGGCAATTGAATAGGTTCATTATTCTAAACAAGTATCATTTGCCTCGAATAGATGATATTTTTAACCAACTGCAAGGTGCATCAGTTTTCTCTAAGATTGATTTAAGGTGTGGCTACCATTAGTTGAAAATTAGGCCTGAGGATGTGCCCAAGACGGCGTTTAGAACCCGCTATGGGCACTACGAGTTTCTAGTTATGTCTTTTGGTTAGACTAACGCGCTTGCAACTTTCATGAGTTTGATGAATGGGGTGTTCAATCCATTTCTTGATTCGTTTGTTATAGTCTTCATTGATGATATTTTGGTCTATTCGAAAAGTGAAGAAGAGCATGTCGATCATCTTCGTATTGTTCTCGGTGTTCTTGGGAAACACAGGTTGTATTCTAAATTTTTTAAGTGTGAATTTTGGTTGACTTCTGTTGCATTTTTGGGACATATAGTGTCAAAAAAAGGGGTAATGGTAGATGCTCAAAAGATTGAGGCGGTTAGGAATTTGGTTCGACCTAGCTCTGTGACGGAAGTTAGGAGTTTTGTGAGGCTCGCTAGCTACTATCATCGATTTGTAAAGAACTTTGTTTCTATTGCCACTCACTTGACTATTTTGACCAAAAAGGAGATACCATTTGAATGGACTGAAAATGTGAGGAGAACTTAAAAAACTCAAGACTCTTTTGACCACCGCACTTATTCTAGCACTACCAGTTGAAGGTAAAGATTTTATTATTGTGATGCTTCACAATCTGGTTTGGGTGCTGCGTTGATGCATGAAAAGAATGTTATAGCTTATGCATCGCGTCAATTGAAGGTGCATGAAATGAATTACCCAACACATGATTTGGAGTTGGCAACGGTAGTGTTTGTTCTTAAGATCTGGCGGCATTACCTTTATGGTGTTAAGTGTGAGGTGTTTACTGATCATCGTAGTTTGTAGCATGTGTTTACTCAAAAGGATCTGAATTTGAGACAGAGAAGGTGGATGGTGTTACTCAAGGATTATGATGTGACCATTCAATACCATCCGGGCTAAGCTAATGTGGTGGCTGACGCTTTGAGTAAAAAAATGGTGAGTATGGGTAGTTTAGCTTGCTTGAGTGTATCCAAGCGACCCTTAGCTAAGGAAATCCAGACCTTGGAGTCTAAATTCATGCAGTTGGGCATCTCTAAAAGAGGCGGGGTGTTAGCTAGCATTGAAGTGAGGGCCACATTCATTGAGGAGATAAAGGCCAAACAATTTGAGGATGAAAATTTGAATGAACTTAAGAAAAAGACTGTGATTGGTAAAGCACAAGAGACCACTCTTGATGCGGAAGATGTGCTCACTTTTAAGGGAAGAATTTGTGTTCCTAGAGTAGATGACTTGATTCAAAAATTGTTGGCGGAATTTCATGGTTCGCGATATTGTATTCATCCAGGTGTGACCAAGATGTACCGAGATTTGAAGCAAATTTATTGGTGGCCGGGCATGAAGAAGGATATAGAGGAGTTTGTGGCTAAGTGTCAAAATTGTCAACAAGTGAAGTATGAACACCAAAGGCCTGCAGGTTTACTTCAGAAAATGCCAATTTCGGAATGGAAGTGGAAGAGGATAGCCATGGATTTTGTGGTTGGTCTTCCCAAGACTTTGGGGAAGTTTGATTCTATTTGGGTAGTGGTTGATAGATTGTAGCCTACTTTATTCCGGTAAGAATAGATTACAATGCTGAACAATTGACTAAAGTTTATGTGAAAGAGATAGTGAGGGTGCATGGGGTGCCCCTTTCTATCATCTCAGATCGTGGTACTCAGTTTACCTCCAAGTTTTGGAGGAAATTACATGATGAATTGGGGACACAACTCACTTTTAGTACAACTTTCCATCCACAGACGGACAGGAAGTCGAAGAGGACTAGTCAAGTGTTAGAAGACATGTTGAGGGCATGTGTGATTGATTTTGGAGGGCATTGGGATAAGTTCTTACCTTTGTGTGAATTCTCTTATAATAATAGTTATCACTTCAGCATTGATATGACACCATTTGAGGCACTTTATGAGAGGGGATGTAGAACACCCATAGGATGGTTTGAGGCTGGAGATGTGAAACCTCTGGGGTTGATTTAGTGAATGATGCTCAAGATAAGGTAAGGAGTATCAAGCCAAGCTTTTAGCAGCCCAGAGTAGACAGAAAAAGTATGTGGATCATAAGGTAAGAGACATAGCGTTTCAAACCGATGAGAATGTTCTTCTTAAGGTATCACCCATGAAAGGGGTGATGAGATTTGGCAAGAAAGGTAAGCTAAGTCCGCGATACATTGGTCCCTTTGAGAGTCTTGAATGCGTAGGGCCAGCGGCGTATAGATTGGCTTTGCCTCCTAATTTATTGGGAGTTCATCTGGTATTTCATGTGTCCATGTTGAAGAGATATCATGGTGATAGAGATTATATCATAAAGTGAGACTCAATTGTGTTAGACAAAGACCGCCAATATGAGGAGGAATCGGTTGCAATTCTTGATCGTGATGTGTGTAAGCTGAGGACCAAAAAGATTAAGTCCGTGAAAGTTCAATGGAAGCATCGTCCAATTGAGGAAGCTACTTAGGAAACCGAAAGGGACATGCGAGACAAGTATCCCCAATTGTTCGTCGATTCAGGTACTACTTCATTCTTTTCTAAGCTTTTTTCCTAAGTTTTTCACTTTGGGACGAGTGGTGGGTAAATTGGTATCTATTATAACGACCGGGTTCCGTATAGAAAAGCCAATGGGAAAAAATTTTGGGCCGAAAAACTTTTTCATAGTAACTTGAAATTTCCCAACCTAGTCCAGATTTGGACGAAATCAGAGTCATTAAAGTCTAGAGAAATCTGGTAGCAATTGGGTGAGCTAATTATGATTTTGATTTCATGAGTAGTTAGATAAGTCGTTAAGAAATCCGTACGACTTTACAGAATTGAATTAGAGGGAGTAGAACTCCCGAAATTGATCTTAGCGTGAACGGGTAGTTTCTGAGTATCGTTGGTCGAAGACGTGTTGTGAAATGGGGGTTTTGGAATTCTTTAATTTTCTTAATGTTTCGTGCAAGCCGCTTTGGCGGTGATTTCGGTCACCAGGGGCGGGGCGGCTGTAGCGGGCCAGACGGGACTTAAAGTCGTAAATAAACCCCAAAAATGTTTTATTCTGTACTTTTCGAATTTGAGAGCTAAGGAACAAACCTAAGGCTTTTCTTTACGGTTTTCCACCATTCTTAAGGCTAAAGGTAAGATTTTAACTCCCCGAATCCATTTTTCGATCTGTAGAACGTAATCGAATGGGTAATTATCGATGGGAGAGGGTTTTGATCCAGAAACTATGGTGGAAAAAGCCCTAATTTGGATACTTGGGATCATGGGTATGATCTAGGGTTGGTAGAATTGTTAGTAATTCGGGTAATTAGTGATTGTTTATTGATTCCTGTATTATATTGATTGTTTGCAGACCAAGAACAAGTAGAACGAATCTAGAAAGGGAAGGATCAAGTTTCTTAGGGTTTCAAGCTTGTTTCGAGGTAGGTGATGTTTGTGATTCTATGATTGTGTGATGTATGTTCGTTCTTGCTTCATTATGATACATGTATGTATGTGAATGTTGCATTATTGATCACATTAATTGTAAATGAGGATATATAAATGATGAATGCCACGAATCATGACTTGATTGTATGATTATGAGAATGTACCTTGTGATTGTAATTGTGGCTTGTTGAATGGATCAGGTGTTGCGTTCCGACACACTAACTTGGGATCGGTTGCCACGTTCCGGCATAATTATTGGATCGGGTACCACGTTCCGGTATGTTAACTATTTGGGTTTGGGTTCCATGAGAGGACCAATGATTTGTCATATTTGCATATCTTGAGAAATGTGAAGTTGTTCGTTGTTCGTAAATGTTGATAATATTGTATATGTTCAATATATGCATGTGATTATATTGTTGTATTGACTTGTTTATGTTGCACTTAGTGGGATTGCCGCATGATCCTACCAGTACACTGTGGTTGTGTACTGATACTGCACTTGCTCTTTCTTTGTTGAGTATGTGACATCTTGAAGCTGCTATTGACAGACCTCATTTAGAAGATCAATGATTGCCAATCGAATTCAAGGGTGAGCCAGTTCTTTCAGGCTACCATGAATTCTCCTTTTGTCTAAGTCCACATTTCGTACTTAGACTTTCTAGTTAGTTATTAATTCGTTAGTTTGGGGTTGTGACCCTTCTTGTTTAGACTTTGGTTCATTGTTAGATGTTTTGGTACATTGACTGTAGTATTTCCGCATTTGTTTAGTTGTTAGATCTTTTGGAAGTTTATGGGAACTTCAGTTTTTAGCAATTTAACTTGCTTCCATAACTTAAATGCTTTAGTTTTTGGTTTAGTTGCTTGGTTTGGGCATGTAGTAGTGGTTCTCCCACCGGAGGGTTAGTGTGGGTCACGATGGCCTGGATCGTGACACTTAGTTCTTAATTTATCCTTGTCATTAATTATAACAATTTTCCTATTACATTTTTCAAGACATTGTATTTATTATATTCAAAGAGTGATACAATAAAATTACTCTTCCATTTATAATTTCTTAAGAAGTATGCAAAGTTAATAAATGAACAACTATTATTTAACCGAGAGAGAAATATCTCGCGAGTTTGGAAATATATTTAATTTACATGAACATGCATAGTGCATGTTGCCCAATGTGCTTTAAAGACGTATATAAGATTATACACACGCAAGCAAAGAGAGATACCATTTCGGTTATGGTATACTCTTTCGCACCGTAATAATTTATGGGATGTTATTTAACTTGATATAAAATTTACAGAAAAAATAAAGTATTTTAAAATGTATGATTTCTTATTTTTATCACAATTAAAATACTTTATGTAGCGACATCAAGATTTATAATTTATTTTAGACGACAAATTTTAGAAGTATATTTTTCTGTCCTTAAATTCTATGCTTAGTAAAACACATTCACATAAATGGTAACGAGTATGAAAACCTGATAACTTTTATCCAAATCTTTATATATAGCAATAAATAAAAAATCTACTAAATATTTATAAAGATATTTAACTATAAACATAATTATTAATGTATATTAATTTATAAAAACTCATAAAATTTAAATCTCGATCAAGAAAGTACTAATTAATCTTCTTAGAAAGGTGAAAAGAAGATTTACCCAAATCTTTGCTTCTTCATGCATGAACGTCATGATTTGATTATTGATGTGAAAAAGGAAGCAAAGTATATGGTTATTGCATGTGATTTGTTGTTTCCAACTCTTCATGTGGTAGGTTAGTTTAATGACTTTATTATGTAACAAAAAACATACCATTAATTACATGGGATTAATTACAATAATCGATTACCTATTCATTGCTTTTTATGCATGTGACACTGAGTGATCAAGGACGTAATTAGTCACATATATATACAAAATGGACTGAATAATCAATAAAGTGGTCCAGCAAATTTATCTGAATTAACTAAGGATATTCTTGTCCTTTTGTTTTATTTAAACGGATTCAGAATTTTAAGTTAATTTGTTGATTTTCAATAGATTAGCGAGGTTCTTAAATTTGTTTTCTTTTAGCACGATCGGATTCAAAAGAATCCAAATTCAATATTTTATCATTATTTGATGGTCGAGAAGAAGTGGCATTGATCATCTTGAATAACTGAATATGAAAGAGAACTTAGTGAAGTGAAAACCAAATGATTTGAGGCTTAGATTTTGTGATTATATAGACTCTCACTTTATAATTTCAACTTATTTAAATACAGAAGTTTAATTTAAAATGAATAACTAAAACCCAAAAAATTAACTTCTAAAATAGAATATTGCAAATCAAAGAATTAGACCAACATATATCAATTTGAACCACAAGATGAAATTTCATTTTCATTCTCATTACTATCAAAATCAATCAACAAAGAAAGAGTTAACTTCCCTTTTTGTGTGTGTAATATGTTTAATTATGCATAAAATAATACTCGCAGAATCACTTAATGATGTATTGCTCGTTTGGTACGAGGGATAAGGAATAATTAATTTTGGAATTAGTTCTAGGATGAGTCTATCCCATATTTGATTGGAATAAAATTACAAAATAACTTATCTCAAAACTAGTTATCCTTATATTGTAATACTTTATTTTTATTCCACATACATTAAGGATAGAAAAACAACCTAAAATAGTTAATCTTGATATAATTTATTCCCAAGTACTAAACGTGCTTTATATTATTAAGATCACATTATTACTTTTTCAATTTTATGTTCTCCAGTAGTTAAAAATAATAGACAATGACTGTGTCATGCACTATTTACACCTCTTTCAATTAAATGGAATTTCAAAACAGAAAATAAACACAAAAACATGAAAAAAAACAAACGAAAAGAGAATATGGGAGAATTAAAAGCAATTTTTTAACCCTGACCTGAGTGTTTCTTTTTTTCTCACTTTTTTGGTTTCAAATTTGATTTGAAATTTGGGTAAAAAAATATTTTATTGGTTGATTTCTTTTTAGTGGACTTTGTAATTATTATTATTTCAAGAAAGGAGAAACTAACGTGAAGCATTGCATGCGTTCTGCTTTTTACTTTTTGGAATAAAAAACGACTAGAATTTTAAAAAAATTGTTACACACTTAAAAATATTTTTCAAATATATTACTAATCAAAATGAATTTCTCTTTACCCAAGTAGGTGAGGTTTCCGAAAACCTACGATCCGCCCTTATATAATATATTGTAGTAATATGCATTCATATTTGGATGATAGTATATTCTTAAAATATTTTACAATATATTTACAAAATCTTTCAATATGAAATTTTTCGGCATGTATTCAAATTTAGTCTGACTTTAACGTGGATATCAAACATTAAGTGGGAAAAAAAGAAAGAAAAGAAAAAGAAGATAGTGTACTTTTCGACTATATATCGGAAGTACAGTACTTTTGGGGTAATTGTTTTATTATTTCTATAAGTTAACAGTGAAAATATGAAAAATGGAAACTTATAGAATTTTGTGTCCTACATATATTATGTCATATGATTTATGTGTCTACTTGTTTAACTTTATACAAGTTTAAGAGCTTATTTGGATTGACTTAAAAGTTGGTCAAACATGCTTGTAAGTCATTTTTAGCTTTTGAGTTTTGAGAGTGTTTGACAAAGTTAAAAATAACTTAAAATAACTTTTTTTAAAAAGTTAAAAATCAAAAGTAGAGATTCTCAAGTCCAATTTTTTGGTTCCCCGAATGGGATGGATCATTTCTGCCAACGAAATGAACGCGGAGCCCGTTCCGAATGCTTCTACAATCCGGAAGTTCTCGCGAAGAGAATAAGATGCTGCTCCCCTTCCCTCTTTCTTTTCCCGCTTTGCTAATCTTCCCCTCTAACGCGGGCCGGGCGGCGACGGCGCGGGAGGAAGAAACTCCTCCTATTTTGGTCTCCCTATTTAAGTAATATCTATCCTACACTCTTTTTTTTATACCAATATTCAATATATTAGGTAACTTTCAAGCAAATTCACATACTTCTTTTTGCCTTTTTCTCCTTCTGCATTTAGACACATATGACTAAAATTTTAATCAATTTTAACATGTATTAAGTTAAATTAAATGAATTTGTTAGATTTATTGTTATTTTTGACAAATTGATGATTGAGGTATGATCTTTATGATATATGAAAGTTATGTTTCAAATTCAAGCTTATTTGGATGTTAAAATTTGAGATACAGAATTCTTATTTTTTGTCAAAGTTTCAAACACACATATCTAAAAGTTGAGGCCATTTTTACATGTAGGTCAGTTATGTATATATGAAAAGCTTTGTGGTTCTGATTATCACATGTTGTGTGTTTTTACATGTAGGTCAGTCAACACATTATGAATCTGGGCTGGAGTCATGCAAATTCATTGAAACTGAAAATACTGCTAAAAAAACATAACCCTTCAAAAATAATTAGGGCCAAAAAAATGATTTAGACATGCATGACACAAACTTTAACCACGCACCTCAATACTCAAGTAAAAAATGTCTAAACTTTTGCCATGGCAAGCCATACTTTACATCAGCCGAAAACGCTTTGATGTTTGGCCTTCACAAGACCACACTTTTCAGATGCGAATGTTAGAAGTTGCCAAGCCAATGGTCATTTGTCACTCAAGAAATGAGGTCCATTGTTGCACCTACTCTCAGAAATATGGACTGCTTCTTTCCAATCACAAACTTCCTCATCCTGTTTATTTTCTTCTTTCCCTCCTCTTCTCCTACCTTGTGTATTTTCCACTTCTACACTTCATAAGTATGTATAGGAGGGCCTAAGATATTTACACTTTACAAGAACAATTAAATAGATTTTAGCACATCAAAAGAAGAGCTTCTCGAGTACGGCCAAGCAGACTCAGTGCAGTTGCAGCTATGTGATTTCCAGTCAGTCCTGCAACAGCAAGCTGCTCTTTTGGTGATGCTTGCTCGATATAGTTGTCAGGCAAAGTGATTGGTCGCCACTAAGAATAGATCATCAAAAAAGAAGTTTAACCTTTAATCTCAGACCTTCTAGTATTTATTTAAAATGATATAGAAGAAATCATGATGTTCGAAAACATATTCCAAGTCAAAGATGTCCATTCAGATTCAGTAACGTGGAAAGAAACTGTGCTTGGAAAGAGGGAGAGGGGAAGGAGACATATAAGCTTAGCATTCTATTAAAAGTTTCTAAATCACGAGTCAGAAGAATTAAAGGAAAGCAGCTCATACTTCTAATGTGGAAATGTGACTTGTGTTCGTATTGAAAAGAACTCCTACAGCTATCATTGAGTAAAATGATTCAGGAGCGATTTGAAATTTACCTTAATTCCTGCATCGAGCTGCCCATCGAGTGAGAGGAACTGTGCTACATGTGATGCAAATCCTCCTATAGAGCCTTCCTCGACTGTAACTAGAAAGGAATGGTTCTTGCATAATTGCCTAAGAAGTTGTATGTCAAGGGGCTTGCAGAATCTTGCATCAGCGACAGTCACTTCAACACCAAGCTTTGAAAGAAGTGATTGAGCTCTCAGACAATTTTGTACCATGGATCCATAGCCAAGTAAAGCAACATCTTTACCCTCTGTAAGTATTCTCCCTCTGCCAACCTTCTCCACAACAACAAAACAAAAAAGTGTATAAATGCAAATTCAAATATGAAGGGGCTTATTTGATCGTGTTATGTAGACCAATCACATTACGAAACAAGTTGTTGTTGGATAAACATTCAAATATATCACATCCCTTAAAGCAATATATGGGTAATAATACAGTTTTCTATAAAATAAACACGGAATGCCAATTGTAAATTACAAAATTGATTTAGTAAAAGAAACTGAAAATATTAGGTGATAATTCAAATCAAACCTGTACTAAAATATTGAGTTACCATTATCATGAATGCATCAGAACCTTTCTAGATCTATTTGCCAAAGTATTACCTCAATGGGAATTCCACTAAATGAGTGTTCCATCACTGAAAGGGCACCCCGAGGGTAGCGGAAGCAAACCGGCCTGTCATCAATAAGGGCAGCAGTTGCAACCATATGAGAAAGCTCAACTTCATCAGAAGGAGCCATCACGATCATGTTTGGCAAACAGGACATAAAGGCTATATCAAATGCCCCACAATGTATAGGACCATCAGATCCTACTAATCCAGCACTTGTAATGATGAAACGCACGGGAACCTTCTGACGATCTACATCATGGACGACCTAAGCAGCCAATAAAACATGACGGGAACTTTAGAAAATTATGCTTTATCTTAACACGGTGACGCTCAAATTGAAAACATTTCTTTGGTACAAGATATCTTAGAAACCCCAAATAAAAGTCGTCTATTAATGTGCCTGGACAAAACTGAAGTTGGAAGCTATCAACCTGTAGACTCGTACAGAACAGGATCAATTTTACCATATAGCAGTGACTATCCATCGCATCGCGGTCATTGAAATCTTAATTTATTCATTTGATAAAGTAAAGATACACATAAAATGATAATAACACAAGTTATAGACCAAAACTTTCAGCAACACATCAACCATTTAATGCTGATCTCAATTACTTTAACAAGTTGGTCCTATACTTTATGCCCAATTGACATTCTCAAAGTTATTGAACCACTTCTTTACTTCATTTTCTAAACAAAAGTCCAATTTACTTCATAAGTTTGAAATAAGTTGGACATCTTCGTTTCCTCCCTATTGCTTTTCTTTTTCCTCTGGATAAGACCCGTCTTCTTCTTTAAAATGATTATTTGGACAAAAACAACAAATTCCAAGCAAGTACAGGATTTCAGACTCACTGCGTGAGGCTGATTAAATAAAGAGTGACCTACTGCTCAGAAATATAACAACAATGAAGTTACTTTTCTGGACATGTTTCAAATACTAAGGAGCATGATGCATGGAAGTCAAAGCTGCGGGACAAAAAGAACAAAATCAATCTGACATGGACAAGGAAAAATAATCTAATGATATTTTTAGATGTTCAGGACTTTTAGGTTGCATTTGCTTGAGATTTTGGAAAACTTTCATAAAACATTTGCAGACACAACCAAAGATCTTGCTTTAGTTGCTCATTTCTTGATCTCAATTGAATTTCTAAGACAGATAAACGAGGGACCAGAAAGATATCATGAATATCGAAAGAGAATTATAAGGTAAACTGCAACCATCATTTGGAAACCTAGGTACGTACTGCTTACAGTAAATAAATGGTAACCCTTCCCAGAAGAGGGCATAAACCACCCCCTTCAATATGATAAATGTGAAACTTCTAGAAAAATGTCCAGGTCAATTCTTTTTTTTCCTATGGACTAGTTTGTTAGTAGCACCTATTCAATTCTCCATTTCCTCTTCCAATATTAGGAAGTGTCAATTAAGATAAAGAAAATGAGAATTGTGAAGTCTCTGACTCAATGACTAGACCTACAATTCAATGATTTTCAATCCTGAATAAATTCTGAACCAAGTATTTAGTGTGTTTTTTGTATACATTGATCCTTTACTTGCTACAGCTAAAAAGTTACACATCTAAATAAAGTGATAGTTGGTTGTTGATGCATGAGACCCTTCCTCTTATTTCATGGGAGGTGGGGACAGAACCAGGCCATTTATTAGACATTTGCACTAGCTGCCTTGTCTATTTTCTTATCCTCTGTGTCCATCTCTGTGTGAGTGTGTGCGAGAGAGAGAGAGAGAGAGAGAGACCTGGTCATAGGCTCTTTGGAGGAAAGCTGAAGGAATTATGCAGAACGGCTTCAGCCCTCCACATGCCAACCCAGCTGCAAATGTTACCGCATGTTGTTCGGCCATCCCAACATCAAAAAACTTCTCTGCAAAGACATCCTTCAGAAGGTGAAGTGATGGCTCCATTCCCATGCCTGCATGAACAGCTACAATATCTTTGTGTCTCTCTGCCTCTGATATCAAGGCCTCTACAAAGCAATCACTATATGTTCGATTGCCACAAGGTATAGTGTCTGAGCTAGATACACCTGCTTTGACAATAAAAAGAAGGTTGACTATTAGTAGAATTTGTAGTAATAATACATAGCTTTGCCATTCAGGATAACTTTGCTACTACAATTTTAACACTTCTCGAGTTCCATCTGAAAACTATCAGCTTCCACTCGGACATGCTTCTGAGCCAGAACAGCTTACAACAAATCATTTATACCCAGTTTTTGATTTTTTACATGAACTTCACTCAGGAAAAACTTATTGAATGGTCAAGGTAGGGCAGCTAGTATTCATTAAGTCCTATAGCATCACCTCACGATGCTCACAATGCTTCCAAATATATGGAAAGGTAGAAATTCAAATTAATTTTGATAGAAAGAAGGGTCAGTTTATCAGGATTAGATCTTACCTGACCTTCACTAGAAATCTACTCTAAAATTGATCTGAATGGTGATGATAATCAGGATTTTATTCAACCCTTACTTGGAAATCAATTGATTAAAATTAGTTTTTAAAAGCCAGAAGAAAGATTCTTTTTTAAATTATACAAGTATGCCTCAATCCATAGCAAGTTGGGGTCGGCTATATGAATCCTCACAAATCATGCAGTCCATCTAAGTTCATCCACGTATTCTAAATTATTTAGTATTAAAACAGTGCAAATGTGCAATACAAGACAATTGATGAATGAGATATACATATGCATATAAAGCCATAAAATATGACTGAGCTTGTTTTGGGTACCCTTGGAGTAAAACTTAGTTTGTTTGGTATTCTTGCTAAAAACTCTTAATTGAAACACTTTTTTAAAATAGCTTTTCAGAAAAGTGTTTTTAAAAAAAAAGCAATTTGTGTCTGGCTAATTCATTTGAAAAGTGTTTTTGATAAATAGATTGTGTTTGACTAATCTTTTAAAAAAAAATGCTTTTAAGAGTCAAATTACGAAAAAGTGTAAATATTAATGTACCTTTAATATTAAGATTATTTTATAGAGAGGGACTATTTTTAAATATCTGTTATAATAATTTTAATCTAACTTTTTATTTTATTCAAATTTTCAACCAATATTATACATAGATAAAATAAAATAAACAAATAAAGTATTGATATAATATTAACATGATGATTTAAATATAATTAAAAATAATAAAAATATAAAATGATAATTAATAAACGTAAAATAATAAAAAAATATTATATAAAAATAAAAAATAAAATTCTTAAATGAAACTTAACCAAACCTATGAGATATGCTAATAAATTAATAAGAGATATATTGACAAATATGTATATATGAAAGAGATATTTTGATCTTGGAAAAAATAATTTTCTGTTTCCACTTCTCCCTTTTTTTGAAAAGCAAGAATTTTTTAGCTTCTTTCCAACAACAGAAAAATTCTTTCTGCTTCTATTTAAAGGCAGTTTTACTAATTTGCCAAACACCTTAATTTTTCAGAGTATTTTTTTTCTCAGAATAAGTGTTTTTGGTCTCCCACCAACAACGCCAAACAGGCTCATAGTATAAAAGTTTAGCACCTTTTGATCAAAACTTATCCAGAAAAAACACATAGCATCCAACTTTAAATGTTATATCAATTTTGCTCCCACTACATTTGCATTAGAGGAGTTCCCCAACATGTTTAATATACTCTCTCGTTTGGTAGGATGCATTAGAAAAAACAAAGCATGCATTAGTTTTGTATATTCCTAATACCTTGTTTAGTACAGTTTTACAACCTATGTATAACTAATGCAAGCATTATTTATACACAACATGGTTTAGGTTGCAATTTTCCCCTCAAAACCTTTTCCACATCCTTCCCACCATATTTGTGGCAGATATTTTTGTAAACAATTTTTTTTTTTAGAAATAATGCAATGTATGTTATTTTTAACAAACCAATCCAAACAGTGTATAAGAAATAATCTCAGCATAACCAATACCAATATTGCTAATGCTAGCATTACTATTCACTATTCAACACTATTCTCATATACCCTTCCAAACGACCCTTAGTGTGAAAGGAAGGAAAAGGATAGGAGATCAGGATCAAACCTTCCATAATTTTATTTGCAACTGCATTCATTTGATTGTCTCCTACTTCCAGTTCTTCCTTGGTTATAACATGAACTAAAACAGGACCCATTGAATCCAAAGATGCCACTTCATTCAGAACACATACTAGATCTTCAATATTGTGTCCATCAACAGGGCCAATATAGTAAAGGCCAAGCTCTTCAAAGAGGGTTGATCCTGGCGGGCCAATCATACCACGTGCATACTCATCAACCTTGGCTGCCCATTCATACATGCCTTTCCCGATTTTCTTAGTTAATACCTATAAAAAGCAGCAGATATTTGGAATATGACTATAGTAGAAATACATGATAAGACAAGAATTTTACCACTATAACTTTATCGGAGATAACAAAAGTCTATCACTATTTGCAACAATGATGATAATCATGTCCAAGAAGCTCGCCTACACGTTCCTTCTAAAAAAAATAGTAGACTCATCTACACATACTTATCTAGTATATGTGTAAGCAACCATACATGTACATCTAGTTTTTTACTAAGGGGGCGTTTGGCCATGCGATATGAAATCATGAGATGAAGTTGAAGTTTTGATTGGACATGCAATTTGGACTTTTTATGTTGCATGTTTTCTCATAACATAAAACCCCCATAAGTTGTAAAGCTATAAAATTATCCCACTTCTTTATACAATATTACCAAATAAACAGAAGTTTATAAAATCGCATAATATACTATCACAAAATTATTCTAAAAAAATACAATATTTATTCATTAAACTTTAATTCAATAAAAAATTGAACATAAGTTGTAGTGTACTAGTCTTTAATATAATCATCCCACATAATACGAACAATCTCCTCACATTGAACTTACATATCTCGATCATATGATTGAGAAGACAAACCAACATTGTTACTTTGAGCCATTTGTTGGTAAATAAATTTGTTGAAAAATAATGAATTTGGTGAATATAAATGGAAAAGTAAGAATTGATTTGAAGTAATAATGAATTTTATATATGTTAGTGAGAACAATCGTTACATGAGATATAGATGGTTTAAAAAATAACGATATGAATTATAAATTTTATTTACATATGAAATAAATGGTTAGTAGATATAAATGTGGGTGTTTTTACAAAATATAAACTTGTGAGTCAATTTTTGTATTTGAAAAATCTCAAATCATGATTTTGAATTCTCAAATCATGTTTTCTTTTTTGGAGAATATCGAATTTCATCTCATGATATGAAATCAACGTGAAATTGCGTGTCCAATCGCTAATTTCATCTCATGATTTCATATTGCGATTTGAAATTGCATGTCCAAACGCCTACTAAGTTTAGTGCACTTCCGAAAATTCCGCACGAAATACTATTGTACAATTCAACATTGGTACGTCAAAACAAAAGAAAAATTCATGTAAGGTAGCAATAAACATAACTATAACGACAACCTGTTAAACACCAAGAAAATTTTCTCACTGAAGTAACATAATTATGTTTCAAATCATCTCATTAATATACCGCACAAAAATAGTTAGCACAAGTGCCTGAAAAACTACCAGACACTTCATGAAAGGTCTTTCACAATGTGAGTATGGAGACAATTTACGTTTAAAAAGAAACTGCAATCGAATTACCATTTTTAAGTTGTTCTGATAAAGTATGTGAGATCATTTACCATCTTTAAGTTACAAAGCAAAAAAAGGGAAAACTGAAGAGAATATTCCCAAGAATATATTGCCGTTGACCCAAAGGATTGGCTCCAGATAGATTGCCCGGTCATCAAAAGAAAAAAATCCCGAGAAAATGTTGTGTCAGAGAATCAGTAGATCAATATAATTACCATCAACTCTCAGATTTAATAGCACAGAGCTAGACCACTAGGATTTGACTTGGCCATGGAAAACATCGTGGAAATCACGAGCACCTCCTAAAGCAGCTTGTTTTGGCTGGATTGTAGCTAGAAATGTTTCATGACCTGAATAAATGAGCTGAGTGAAGAATAAAGACACGACGAATAGAATTATAACACCTAGACGCACGAGATTTAATTTGAGTTAATGAAACTGAAGGGCTGTGATTGCACGTGAGCATCCTATAACTAATTCCCAGAAAGAGCAGGAGCGGCATGGTCAGTTGGATATTTTCCTCACCTTCCTCAATTCTCTCTAAACTATTCTTCCTCTTCTTTTTCTATCCCAAAATTCTCCTCTGTTTTCTTCAATCACATACAAGTTTATCTCATCAATGGAGATTCCGTATTCCAGTTATTTTCATTTCGTATTAGTAGTTTCTATTATGTAATAGAGTTTGTTTTGCTTAATATAAACCCGAGAAAATTCCCCAAAAATTTGTTGAGTTCGATTTGCTTAGTTTAATTTCTGAATTTAATTAGTTGGATCATAATAAAATGCATGTTTAACTCAAGATATGTTGCAGAGAAGAGAAATTCCTTTGCGCAGTCGATGCTTTTTCTGTGAAAATTCTCAGGAATCTGCAGAGCATATTTTATTGCATTGGAATCATACAAAGCAGCTATGGGATCTGTTCCTAATTAACTCTGAGTGGTGTGCAATGGGTGATGTCATAAAAGGTGAAAGACCTATTGATTTGTTGGCAAAATGAGAAAGTCAGGAAAACTAGGAGGAAAATCTGGAAAACGATACCTCTTTGCATCTTTTGGATCATTAGGTTGGAAAGGACATGTTTAGCTGGTGTTAAGAATAGATGTCTAAAAAAAGAATACTTTTGGTGAAGGGAAGTATGGCAGAAAATTTAGATCAGTACATGGATTTTATAGAAGTTTTGAGAATGTAACAGTTGCAGCTGTGCTGTAATTTGTATGCTTTTAGTACCTTCTTGGTACTTTAGTATGAATGAAAGTTACAACAACATACCCAGTGTAATCCCACAAGTGGGATCAGGAGAGGGTGGTGTGTGCACAATCTTGCCCTTGCCTTGTGAAGGTAGAGAGATTATATACCCTCGGCTCAAGTAAATAAGTAAGAAAAGAAAATACAACAGTGAAGGGACCATACAGAAAATAATGGAGAAAGGAACAATAGAAGCAACAAACAGTATGATAACCGAAGCAAAAAAATAAGCAGGTAATAGTAAAATCGAAAAACAAGATAGTAGGGGAGTACTAATAATAACACTGGGAAGCTAGACCACACTCAACTATTTACCAACCCTCTATCCTAATCTGCGACCTTTATATCCTCCTATCTAGGGTCATGCCCTCGGTAAGCGGCAGGAGTGTCATGTGTTGTCTAACCACTCCTAGTACTTCTTCGGCCTACCCCTACCTCTCCTAAGACCCATCATCGTCAACCCCTCGCACCTCCTCACTGGGGCATCTGTGCATCTCCTTTTCACATGCCCGAACTATATCAATCTAGGCCTTCCTTATCTTGTCCACCACTGAGGCCACTCCCACCTTGTCCTGAATATATATATTCCTAATCTTATCTCTCCTAATACACCCACACATCCATCTCAACATCTTATCTCTGCTACTTGCATTTTCTAGGCGTGCGAGTTCTTGACCGGCCAACACACCGCCCCATATAACATAGCCAGTCTGACAACCACTTGATAAAACGTACCTTTAAGTCTTGGTGACACATTTCCACCATCTCCCAATCTTACATAGTTGGCTTAGTAGCTTGATACCCCAATAGTTGTTGTAATTCTGAATATCACTTTTGTTCTTGTACACCGGGATCATTGTACTCCACCTCCAAATTGGTTCTCGTTCAAACGCTATTGTTTTAGCCGTTGTAACCGCTAACTTCACTACCATCTTCATCGCATTATACTTCTTCCTATTAGCCCTCTTTTCATCCTCGTCTTTTCTCTCTATACTTCATATAAGCAACCTTCATGGCATCCACTTTCTTTTGGACTGCTCTATTCCACCACCAATCCCCTCAGCGATCACCTGTGTTACCTCTCGAGACCCCCAACACCTCTTTAGCTACTTCCTAATGCATTTAGTTGTCTTATCCCACAAATTGTGGTGGGATAATGAAATCTACTTTACCCTATTGAAAAATAGAACAAAGAATGCACGCTTGACCTCAATTAGTAAAAGTAGTGGAAATCGAAAAGCTTTTGTTGTAGATTTTGTGAGTATAATAAGTGACGTACAAACTATTTTAAAAACCTTAACTGCAAGCCACAATAGGTTTATCTTGCTCTCTTTTTGATAATTAATTTCGAAAAAGAAAAGAAGAACATAACATTTCTGTTTTGTTTAATTCCAGAATTCTTCTTTTTGGTGCTTGAAAAAGGCATATTACTTGTGCAACATGTATATCAAATTAGGATTTTGCATTTGAACCAACTCTTTACATTAACGTGGATAGGAGTATTTTGTTAGTACTTTTGTAAATATAGCAGGGACATACCTTAGCAAGTTCTCTAAACCTCCGGAAAAGTTTACTTGACTGAAGTTTGCTGAGTGTACTTGAGAAAGCATTAATAGGTATTTTAGAGGCCTCCTCAACCTTTGGGTGTAAAGAATGCCGACTATCATTTAATATCACAATCATATTTGAGTCCAAATAGCCTGAATTGCGCATTGCCTCATAAACTTGGCCGGCCATAATTGTTTCATTGTTGATCACTGCCACTACACGATCACGCTTCCCCTTAAAATCTCGGGCAATGGCCATTCCTATTGAAGGTGACACTACAGTCTAAGTATCTATATTACATGATTGATGAGAATATTATATAAATCTAGGGTGGAAAAACATTCAAATTTTTTGATGGATTTAGCAGGCAACTTTTTATGAAATAATTTGTAACAAGAATTAAATTATAAAACAAGAAAGCACTTCCTATAGTAACCTTCCGTGCTGAATTTTGAAAAATAATTGAAGAAGCAGAAGTAGGATATCCTCAGCTGAGAAAGGGAAAAGCAGAAGCATGATTTTTACCAAGTCCAGCAGATACGCTGTTGCATCCATGCCCTACTCCGAAGGGGTCAAATCCGCTCTCAAAATCTGGTGCTGCCACAGGCCGGCCATTTGATTTTTCAAGTGCTTGCATAATCTGCCTCCTTCCAGTGAGAAGTTTATGTGCATATGTCTGTCCAAAATATCAAAATAGAAATTTTTACGATGACAAAATTCTCAAATTAAAACCTGAATTGGGAGCTGCATAACTAAAGCTAGCTTCACATGTTATTTAGTATAACTCATTTACTATCTACCATTTTCTGGTATATTACCAAGTGGATCTTACTTGTTCAGCCACATCCCACAATATTTTGTCCACAGGGGCATGAAATACATGGTGAATAGCAACAGTCAGCTCCACAACAGTCAGACTGGAACTTGAACGTTTTTGAGATTTTGCGATGATAAAAGATAATTCTGATCGAATTTCATTAGCTAGTTGTTTCAGTTCCTGCACCAAGTTGGTCACAGTCAGCCAATATGGTCCCGTGATTATCAAGGGTCAAATGAGGAGAAGTGCTAATTATTTGACCTTAGTTGATAAATTCTTTAGGTTCATGGGACTTTCAATTGCATCAAGAATTGGTGTTGGCACATTTTCACCAGTGAAATCACCGGCATGTGGCAAAGAATGTATTTCAGCAACATGACCCTGTAATAAGAAGAGTTGAAGACCAAACAACAGTTAATTCAAAAGCTTTTGGCATACAGACAAGCAATGACATTGAATATTAAAATTGTGTAGGCCATTGGCATAGGCAGATGATTGTAATTATTGTGTTGCACACATTAGCATTACAGACACTGACAGATTTTCATTGAGTCCTAGAAAATCCAATACATGAAAGGTAGACATACCTCTCCATGGATTATCTTGAATAGTGGGTGAAGGAATTAGATTCGCATCACCCTGTGGGTCAACCCGGATCCATATAAATAATAAATAAATATATATGTGTTATATATTTAATTATTATTAAATAGTGAAAAGACACAATGGTTAGGACTCCTCATGAACCGGTGTCTTGTCTCTGTTAAATAAGCCAGAACTCCTGCTTTACAAAACAAAACAAAAAAATTTCTCCTTTTATCTTCTCCAATTCCAGTAAAGCTCCGGTGAGTGATCCTTCAGTGTAGTTCATATTCACATACATGTGATTGCACTATTAGACTAGTGAAATAAATTCAATGATCCCGTAAACTGTGTATTTGATTAGATTCTTCAGTGGGAATAAGTGTGAGATAACACACTATAGTACTAACTTTTTTCTTTTTTTGACAATTTTCTCAATTCTGATATAGTAAAAGCATGCCACCGAACACGGTCCTATTCTCTGATTCCTGACTACAATCACCATTCCCCAACCACTTTGATCTATCACTTCACTTTAACAAAGTATTCATTTTTATTGAAGGGCAGTGTACCAGCTCCAAACGACAAGCTGCATTGACTATAGTCGCCTCATTATGCTTACTTGAGAAGTCTTCTCACAAATATACTACCCAAACTAGAGATAACCCACTCTAATCATGCAATGAGATACATTTAGCTTGAGGCTAGGCTAACAACTAGGAGTCGACTATAAGAACAAGGACCTGTAGATGCATCCCACTCTAAGACCAAACTGTGATCTTCCCATCAAAGATATAATGCCTCTCCATACGTTGCTCGAACTCGGGTGCGGATCTAGAGGTCGGATGCTCTATGATCTAAATTTGAAGATTCAGGGATACGGTACGGATCCATGTATGGATACGGGTGCGGGGATTCGGCTAAAGATAATCCAAATATCAAAAATAGAGTTATAAAATTTAAATTATGAGATATTATGTGGAGAAAATATTGATCAAGAGGAGAATCCTGAAAAGAGATAAAAGGAAAGGGAGTGACAATAGAAATTTGTATATAGAAGGTTTATTCCATTTTCTTCAATTTCACATTAGGTTTTGTTTTTATTACGGAAATCATTGAATTTTTCCAAAATTTATCCCTCGAATTTGGTCAAAGTACGCTTAATCGGTTGACCGGATCGGGTATGGATCCTACATCCGCGTCTTGTGGACACAGGTGCGGCACCGAAAGTGAAGAGTCTGAGCAACTTAGGTATCTCCTATAATGATTCAACCCGACCATCACCCGAGAGTGTGGTCGAGCGATTAATTGAAAACCATAGGAGGCCAAGATTAAAATCCTAGCACAGGCAAAAAAATGTTAGGTGATGTCTTTGTTGGAAATCTTACAAAAAATACTTAACCGCAAACATTGTAGAAAATTCTTCAAAGCTTGACGTGGTATAGGTGTATGCCTAGAACTCAACAAACCCTTCTAGTAGAAAACTAGGAGTGAGAATCTAACAAAGATTAAATAAATCAAAATCCACCACTACAAAATATAGGAAGAAGAACCAAGAGAAAGAATTATTCTTCTTTCTTCTTGTTCCATGAGCTCAAAATGAAGTGGAAGAATTAAATTATTGTCAAGGAAATGGACCTCTGCCACCATTTTAATCCTAAGGATGATAATGGATATTTATGGTGAAGAAATGAGCACGCCATGGTGCATCCTTACGTTGAGCAATTATGGCATTGTTAAAGGCCATTCAATTCTATTGAAGTCTAGCTATTCAAAGACCAAATTCAATTGAACAAATTGATGAACGAATTGAAGGCTAATAAATGTAATCAATGTGGTCACAAAACAAACGTTACAAGTTCTAAAAAATGAACATTATAACCCTTTGGGGAAGCCCAGTGATATGGGCTTGGGACTTCCATGTTGGAGGTTTCAAGTTCGAAACCTCTTGGTGTGCCACCCAAAGGATAGCGGCTGCAGGTTTTCCTTGTTGTAAAAAAAATAATTATATTTTTGAGATATTTATTATTATTATTCCAACCTTCTTGCATTCTGATTAAGCTTGAATGGAAAGAGTTACTCGGTAATAGTACCGTTGGAATAGTCGACATGCCCTTGAGTTGACTTGCACACTATAGTTTAAAAAATTGTTTCAACCACCCAACTTCTTACCGGTACCTCATGGATAATGTGTACACTTACATGCTCACTCAACTAGCATTGCATCACATTCCCTGATTTATGAAACCATAAAGGTAACATAGCACCAGTAATCTCACCCAAACTGTAGTCTGTTAATGCTTCTTTTCTTTCACTTTTCAAGAAATACGCAGTGTACCATCTTCATACTTTTTAGGAAAGCACTTTTTTAACTTAATCGTCTTCTACACAAACAACACTCTGATTAAGCTGAACCTCTAGGCAACAGAATCGAAGGAAAATCCCATTTTTACTACACAATTAATTTATCTAACTTCAAATTAATTAAAAAGCACATGAGAAGAATAGTTCAACATCAAATGCCAAAATGATAAGAAGAAAAAAAGAAGTACCTTGGGGTGAAGAGTCAATCTTGAATACCCCAGTCTGTATGGAAAATTGAGAGCAGAGAAGTCTGTTTCTGGGGAAAGTAACCTTGAATTTCCATGGAATTGAGGGCAGATACCAAATGGGTACTGAGAAGTAACAGCAACCATCCACTCAATTCGGTAAAAATGAGGTTTACAGTATGAAATTGAGAGCTTGCGGAAAAATCAACTGGAAAATGGCGTATAACAGGACAAACAGAGCATTTCTGGAAATGTAGTGATGGTGAATGAAAAGTATATGGGTCAAATATCACTTTGATTTGTCGGAAAAGGGCCTGTCTAGATGGGTAAGTAAGGACGTTATCTAATTACACAGACATTTCTATTATATTTTTATTAATTTTTTATAGCTTAAAATAATTATATTTTATTTTACTAATTAATAATTTTATATTAAATTTTAAGTCAGATATATTTAAATATATATTTTTTGCTATCACACGCCTGAAATAGGGAGAGAGGCGAGCCAGAATGGGAGGAAGACAAGTAAGATTTGTTTATGCATCTTAGTTACATGTAAACCATAATAGTGTCACGCCCCGAGCTACCCCCGAGACGCGGACACGGGACCTAGGACCACAAGTGATCCTAAGCTAACCCTGTTGGCATGATCATAAGCATACTAAAGATAATAAACTGATGCAGAAACTAAATCATAAATAAAATGAAAAGATGGGGAATACCCATATACTATAACTGAGATAAATGAAAACTAATGAGTTTAATACAAAGAAAATATTAACTCAATACTAAGCTGAATCTAACTATGTCTGAAATAAGCCTCTAAACTGAGTAGAAATGTTGGGACATGCCTCAACTAAGTCTAGCAAAACTGAAACTAAAGACTAAAAGCGATCTAGATAAACATGTCACTAGTCCTCGAAGAATGAGGACTCACCACTGATGCTGCTGAACTGGAGATCGAGAATCGATCTAAGCGTGATCTGGATACTGAGAACCTGAACCTACATCACGAGAAGATGTAGCGCACGTATGCGTCAGTACTTGAAAGGTACTGAGC
>JAJOOI010024677.1:0-23898 GCA_029582585.1 Solanum bukasovii | reverse complement strand
CTTTAAGAAGGAACTTACGATAACTTCCGCCAACTTTTATTTTGCCACTTACCTAACTTCAAAACATGAGATGCAACACTCGAACACTTAAATTAGGACATACCACATCATTCTAAATTTATTACCCACCCTCCTTGTCTTTCCGTGGAGATACGAGTAATTTTAGACGTTTCAAAAAGTCGGGGTGTTACAGTAAGGACAACCCCAATATCTTCTACCAGGATTTTTCGGGGTTCAAGAGGTCAGCAAAGGCAAAACAAATCCATGTTTGCATCGCACCTCTTCCAATTCATGATCTTCCTCTTGCAAACAGAGCCTAGTCAAGCTTATTCGAGCCATTGTAGCACCTTAATAAGAATTACCGCGAATCAAACAACTAAAAATTCAAAATATGAAATAGATAGAAACAAATCAAAATGAGAAAGAGAGGAATGAATCAAAATGGAAAAGAGATGAATGAATAATAATGAAAAAGAGTTACCTTTGATTCAATAGAAGGAATTTTGAACTATGTTTGAATTTAGGGTTCTTGATTCAGATTTTTGGGTGAAAATTTAGGGTTCTTGTTCATTAGGGTCGGGTGGGTAGGTTATATGAAGAGAATGGGAATAGAACCGTTGGGCTGAGTTTTTTTAATTAAAAAAATAAATAAATATGACTTTATTAGCGTGTTGACACGCTCAACTATGTGGAGCGAAACGCGCCCTGGGTTGGGTGACGGAAGGGGGAAATAAATATAATTTTATGTAGTTAAGGTGTGTAATAAGTCGCCCCATTAGTTAAAGTGTGTAAATGACTTTTGGGTACAAGTTTAGGGGGCAATTTATGCCTTTTGCCTTTCCATTTCATTTGATAGTATTTTTTTAAAAGATCTGTTCTTCCTTTGTTGATTTTGATTTTGAATTTTTTTATTTTTGCTTTAATTTGTGGGGAAGCAGGGGCGTGGGTCGGAGGAGGTGTGTGAGGGGGGAGGTGAAGAAGATGTGGATGGTGCTCTTCATTATCTTCCGGCAAAGAAGACGTAGATGATAATCTCCATTTTTTCTGGCAAAGAAATGTGAATGATTATCTTAATTGTTTTTGGCAAAAGAGATAACCGAAAGTAGTTCTACTGTAAAATTAATAATACAATAATAAAAAGATTAAAAAAGAAAAAAGAAAAAAGAAAATGACGGAAATTTGCTTTTGAAAAATTGGTGGTGAAGTGTTGTAAAGATACAGTTGCAGCCTTGTAGGCTGTAGCAGATGGTGTGGTATTGAAAGAGAGGAAAGAGAAAAAGATTGTTAAAGGTTTTAAAAAAAAAAAAAAAAAAAAAGAGAGAAAAAAAATAGAAAATATTGAAATATTTGATCTCACGCGCTCACCTAGTGTGAATTTCACTTTTTGTGTCATATCAGCATAAAGTGTCTAAGTGGTTCAAATTCTACCCGATAAAAGTATTTGATAGGTATAAATTTTATTTGAGATGTCTAAATGAATTATGCGGACAATTTAAGGAGCCAGAGATGACTTAGGCTACAAATTAATTATATTACACTATATAAGATGTATATTATGTCAAGTAGAATATGCATGAAATGTTTTAGGGAAAATCACTTATGTGTACATTTTTTTAAAAATATTTACGACATTTGTCAACATTATTCTTTTAACCATATATAACAATTTGGCTGAATGACAGTATTACTGAAAGTTGCGAATGGCAGCACGTTTTGCTAAGTTTAAAGGAACAAAATTGTTTTAAGTAAGTATTGCTAAAAGTTGACAAAAAATGGTAATAAATTAAAAGTATACTTAAAAGTGGTAATTATTAAATAAAATACCTTCACTTATGTAATTTTTCCAAAATTTTATTATGGTAGAGGCCCAATCAACCAAAGTTGTGTGAGGCTCCATCCATTTTTTGACATGTGGATCGTGGGGCCCAAGCTATCAGTTAAGGCTGAAAAATGAAACCAAAAGAAGAGAGAATGTAAAGTTTGAGTGGAAATTGCAAGACAATTGTGGGGTCCACGTCAATTTCAATTAAATAAATTAAAATATTATATTGAAAGTGGAAAAGTGCACAGTAAAAAAGGGAAGGAAGGGATTAAAAAGTCATATTATTAGCTGATCAATATTTTTATTTTCTATTTTATATCCACATTTATTTAACGTGTTGAATTGAATATCTATTAAAAAATATTATTCTTATATTGAAATTTGTTTACACTCTATTTTCTTTAAACTAGCGTTACTTTTTAAAATAGTTCTATATTACAAGATAAGATAAGATTTGTGTATATTTTATTGTCTTCAATTTGGTATTTGACGTTAATAGTATTGTGCTCTTATCTAAGGTTTACAAGGAAGAGTATTCGGTACAGTGTAGAGTAATAGTCAAGAAAGTTTGTTGCACATAGATAAGATGCAATCTTTGCCAAGTGGCTAAAGATTATTGGTTCTCTTTTAAATTTTCCTTTAAAAAAGAAAAAATTTAACAAAACTATCAAAAAATAAAGAAAATAATATAGTCAATTAGTTAATTCTTGAATAAAAAAATTAAAATATCATTAACAATATACTAATTTAAAAGCATAATATTTTTGTGAATTTTCTCTTTTTTCAAACAATATTTTTTTAAAATTTATATCATAAAGATACATTTTTTTCATGATTTTTCAATTTTTTTAATAAACCTATTAAAACTGAAATGAAAGTCAAAATAACAAGATTAATCTCAAACATAACATTTAATGCTAAAATAGTAAAAATAATTGATCAACTAATAATATGACTTTTTATTTTCTTTCTTGCCTTTTTTACTGTGTACTTTTCCATTTTCAATGTAGTATTTTAATTTATTTAATTAAAGTTGACGTGGATCACATAATTGTCTTGCAATTCCCGCTCAAACTTTATATTCTCTCTCCATTTGATTTCATTTTTCAGCCTTAACTGATAGCTTGGACCCCCACGATCCACGTGTCAAAAAATGAATGCAGCCTCACACAACTTTGATTGATTTGGCCTATACCTTAATAAATTTTTTCGAATATGCATATCCGCACCTGTGAATTATGAGCAGTATTGCAGGATTTGACTGATGTCAGTTTGTAAAGATGGCGATACTCTTCTCTATCCATTCAAAGCTCTTTGTTTAACATAACGTGTCACTCTCTATGGAATGGAGGTGGCAAAATCCCCACTTTTTTAGCGACCCCACTCTGAAAAAGATGTTTCCTCAGAGACTCCGTCTTCCAACTTCCGCATTCCAGCTTTTCAATTCTCCATCACTCACAGTAAATTCTCTTCTCTTCATCTTCCCCACTCCTTTTCTTTTTTCAAATGAAAAAAAAAAACCTCTTTCAGTAAACTAAAGCTCTTGTTTGGCAGTAGATTTTACAATTGTGATTTTTAAAACTTGAAGTTGTGTTTAGACATGTAGTTATCTTGAAAAAAATTCAAACTTTTGTTAGGGAGGGTGAAATTTTGAAGATAAATTTGATTTTTTTTAAAAAAAATTGATTCAAATCTATGGCCAAACGCTAGTTCTGAGCTTCTTTCTTTGTTGCATTCAGATATTGATGTTTGTGTATTTGTTTATCAATTTTTGACTTGATAAATTGTCTGTATTCAGTCTCTGTCTTTGTTTCCACTTTATGTTGAGTTTTCTTGCAAAAAATTCAAATCTATGGACATGTAGTTTTCTTGAAAAAAATTCAAACTTTTAAAAAGACTTATGGCTAGACAGATAGTTGAAGATATATTTTTTAAGTTCTGATCCAAATGTATATGTATATTATATATTTGTGTTATTTTGGAAGTGCAAATTATGTGCTTCTTTCTTTGTTGCATTCAGATATTGATGTTTGTTGTATTTGTTTATCAATTTTTGGCTTGATAAATTGTCTGTATTCAGTTTCTGTCTTTGTTTTCAGTTTATGTTGATTGTTGAGAACAATTCATAGATTTGAACGTGGTTCTGAATCTTTTATAGGACAATTAGTTATTTATAGCAATTTGCTGGCTCTGCGTAAGACTGATACTATCATTTTGTCATTATAAGGCTGAAATTTAAGATGATGAAAAAAAAGTGTTGTGATTTGAGCCTTTTGGGATGTCCCAAAATGTCAAAAACGATGAAAGTTTTTTCTAAAAAGGAGTCAGTTCTCCATGCCATGACGGAGACAGGATTTTCACCCAGGGGTTCATCGTCTCTGGCTTCGCATTTGAAAGCAGATATTAGTCTAGGCTCTTTGATAAGGTGTAGTTCTTCCAGCTGATTTTGGATCAGCCTGAGAAGAAATACTATGAGTTTTGATTAAAAGATGAAATGACAAATTTTGATCAATCCCACGATTGCGGTTAGGATGAGTGGTGAGGGCATCCCTTTGATGCAAAAGTAGTAGGAGTATTAGATTTAGATTCATCATATTTGCGGTGATGTTATTAATCAGTGAATTGTTACTATTCATGTTACACATCTTACAGCACCTGTTTTTGTTACTAATTCAGTCTGCCATCATATCAAAATTGAATCCACAAATAGAAGATATTACTTGGAAGAAATGAACTTTGGTTTCCTTTGTTTTACAACACAGGACTTTTGCAAAGATATCTGAACTGGTTGGCTAGTGGTGAGCTTGGAACTGTTTGAATTCCTCTTGCATTCTATAAGGATAAATTAATGCCATTTAATTTTTAAGATGGGAGTTTGTTGATTTTCAGAGTGCTTCCAGCATTTGAGGGAACCGTTTTCCTAATAATTTTTGTACACATTTCTGTGTTGTGGTTCATTATGTAGCCTTAAACTGGTTGGACTTATACCGAGGATGTTCTAAAATTTTCATATTTATCTGGTACTCTTATTGAAGACTGTGATTTGATCATTCTGTGAATTAACTTCTATACCGAGATTTTGAGGACTTGAACATTTTATGCAGATGGCGTACATATGACCACTTTTGGAAGTATAGATGGCAGAGTTACTTCAATTGGTCAACACTGTTATGATCTTGCTGATCAAGCCTTTGTCACTTGTCAAATTCACTTGCTTCTTCGGTGTGAGAACAATATGCATTGTTATACAAACCTGGACAGAGCTGCTGAGAGCTGCTATGGGTTTTCATGCCAGGTTACTCTGGAGACTGATAATTTGGGCTATTGCTATTCTATCCCTGCCTATACGAAGTTTAACTGCTCTACAAAGGGAAAGGGCGGTGAGTTTTATTTTTGAAAAGTTTATTGTGTGTGTCCGCTTTTATGTTTTAGTTTTTTGGATGCTTCTTCCACATGTCTTGTATGTAGTGTTAATTTTTTGTTTATTCTAGTGCTTCATGAACCAGAACCACAGAAACTAATAATTGAATCATCTGAATGGGTAGCACACTCAATTTTGTTATACCAGTACATAAGGTGTTCAAATTCCGCATCTGACATTTTGTGCAGCACTCTTGTTTGGATACCTATGTGAACTTAGCAAAATATAGTTGATCTCAAGCTCGGAGTAAGAAGGAGGATTGTGGTAGTTGGCAATCAACTTAAAACTAGCCTAACTAGTGTGAAGTTTTCCGAATCTAATATTTGGCATACAATAGAACCTGGATAGAGCAGAATGAAAAAAATAGAATTCATATAGACTCATAGTAGATTGATATCAATGCTTGTAAAATTTGTGAGATCTGGAGTAATCTGGAATTGTGTTTTGATATTACTCCTGAAGGGGAAAACAAAGTTGAAGGAAGAGGAGTGGAGATGGATAAGGTAATTTAACGAGTTTCTATCTTCTCTTTTCTTGTACACCTTGTGTGAGAGTATGGCGGGGGTTTGGGGGACCAGAACATTTTCTATTGTATGACGGTTTACTTGTCCTTTCTATAACTTTCACCTGTATAACTTGAATATAATCTTGGTAGACTTCACAGGTAGCTCTATTTCCAAATGCTGTTCAGTTTCGTGGAATAATTTCTTCAGTGAGAAAAATAATTAGTAACTTCATTATCATTATGGTACTACCTGATCTATTCCCATAAACACAAAATTTCAATGCCACATTAACTTTGAAATCTTCCACCGTGCTAGTAGTCAGGAGTTATTAATCTGCTCCTCGTTAAAGATCTCCTGCAATTCATATTGGATGCAAGGACTGGGTATATATATATATATATAGTGTGTGTGTGTGTGTGTGTGTGTTTCGTTTAGTGTCACAGATGTCTATTTAGTTATGTCTTAAATTGATATAGCCTCTACTCTTCATTTTGAGTTAGTATTATTTGGCTGACTAAAAGCAAATGACTTGATATAGCCTCTACTCTTCATTTTGAGGAGTTAGTATTATTTGGCTGACTTAAAGCAACTGACTTGATATAGCCTCTACTCTTCATTTTGAGGAGTTGGTATTATTTTGCTGACTTAAAGAAACTGACTACAGAACAATGCATGTGCAGCTGGAGATGCATCTGCAGGAAATGCAGATCGAGTTTGAGAATCTTGTTTGGGAAAGGAAGCAACTTGAGAAGAAAATACTAGTAGCCATCAAGGATAAAAAGATAATGCAGGCCATGTTAGCAGAACTCGAGGATGAACATGATGATGCCATCGTCAAAATTGAGCAATTGGAGGACCAGGTGAAATATTTTCTTTCTCTACTGATAAAATCTCTGTTTGTATACTACTATACTAGTACATGTCACTTGAGATTTATAGAAATTTCCATTCTACCACTCACTTGCTCCATTGTATCAGCTGGTGTCTCAGTTTTGTTGTATCATTGTTCTGCTAACTTCTTCTGTGCAACAAAGAAGCACAGCATAGTAAGGAGAATATAAATCTTAGTGTTGAAGGAATACATACATTTAGAACTGCGTGACTTGAAGAAAAAGTAACCCTGTTAGGATGAGTCGGAAAGTTGATCATTTACTTGATTTCCTGGATTTTGGGACTGTAATATCAAAATTCTCCATTATTTTTTCGTCAGTGTCACATATTGATTTACCTTAGTAAGGAGAGGAGCTGATTAATAGACAAAGGGTTTATATGATCAGTTGTTTAGGACAAGATGCCATAGTTCAAAAGGCCATTTTTTGCAAAGATGACTTTCCTGCCTTTTCTTATACAGGAGAGCTGCTATATCCGGATCTGTGTGTTTCAGGGCATTGGATGGTTAATGTATATATATATAGATATATGAGAATTAAGAATGAGAATAAGAGCATTGTGATTATGGTGACCGTTCAGGGTTTTCCAAATGGTGATACAGCTTATAGACTATATAAACTTTTTTATGTAGTAGAAAGTAACTTCTTACTGTTAATTGTCGAGTCAATGCAACTTAGCTTAGAGTTACTGCTTGAATATCTGTCCCATTTGTTATGTGGATGAGTTGAGATTTGGTTTCTTAAGTTTTCAGCTGGATAACCTTTTTCCGTTCAGATACGTATTTCTTGCTACTTCAAAAAAAATGGATCTTATTAAGAGAGATATTAAGTTAAACTGATCACAGAAAAGCGGTAGCTTCGACATTTGTTATAATGGTCCTGTAAGTTCCAATTTTTCATTTGCTCATGATACTGCATATTTTGAGACGGGAAAGCCTGAATTTTCTATTTGGTGTGATATAGCTTCAGAATCTGAAGGTGGAAAATCAACGATTGAACGAAGTTCATGGTAAAGCACTTTCAGACCTAAAAGACCATTTTGATGGCCAAGTAATGCAAGGCTGTAGCGATGCTGTTCCATTTTGGAGATCAAGTGGCATTGAGAGCGTGGCCATACACAAGGAAGGAATGCAAGAAGATAAAAGCAAAAGCGGAAGTACGAGCCCTGAATTTATGGAAGCCAGATCCTATCAAGATGTCAACCGGCCACGTACTCAGACCACGTCTGAGAATTTTGACACAAATGATGTGCTACACCAACGAAGGGATCTAGCTGTTTCCCAGACCCTTTTTAGTGCAATATTATCGCTCTTAGTTGGAACGATCGTATGGAAAGCTGAAGATCCATGCATGCCTCTAGTCCTCGCGCTATTTGCTGTCGTTGGCATGTCGTTGTGGAGCATGGTCCAGTTCTTCACAACCATTAAGAACAGACCCGCGTCTGATGCCGTTGCTCTCTTGAGCTTCAATTGGTTTTTGCTCGGAACGCTGACATATCCTACGTTGCCAAGGATCACTCCTGTATTTGCACCAGTGTTATGGACTCTCTCAGACAGGGCTGTGGAGCTGCTAGGTTTCTAAATCTTGAGTTTTTTGCTTTCCGCAGTCGACACATACTACACACTGTTTTTGGTCCTCTTGATGCTTGTAAAGTAAAAGTTTGTCAAAATGTTTGTTCTTTTTGGGGTCTTGTCTTGTAAATTTCTTCTGAAAGAGTTTGATTTTGCTTAAACAGTTGTGTTATTGATGTCGTGAATGATAAGTAAATGTATAATATCCGTCTTTTATTAGTTCTCCAGCTACTGATGACACCATTACCTATTGAGTTAATGCAGGTCAAAAACATGTCTGAATTATCTTTTTTGCGAGTCTCATATCTTAATTATCTGTTGTTTCTTTTATCTACCTAAACATCACTCCCTTTGTATTTAAATGCATCTCAATACATACAAAGGAAAGATATCGTTTGCTCAATTAGTTGTTACAAGTGTCATGTGGATCGATTTCTATGGGTTTTTTTAAGCCTCCAGGCGGCTGTTGTCTATTAGTTTCAGCTAGTTTTTTCAATGGAGTATTGAAGTGTGTTTTAATATAAAAGTGATGATTTTACTTCATGAATATGAAAATACAGGACTACATTTGAAGGAAACCTTGTTTCTGCAACTTTCAACAAAGATAAATCTGAATACTTTCAGAAAATGACATGCAAACTTGTCATGATTCACCACAAAATTCTTTTAAACTACTCACTTGACCAATCAAGTTTAATATCCATTCACAATTTGTAAAGTGCGTTGATTTTTTATTAGGAGCCAATGGGTAGTACACAAAAACATGAAAGGCATGGTTAAAAAAAAATTGATCCTCTTGCTGAATATTTTCAAAGATTTTCTTCATATTGATACTTCTCACTCAGAATTTGAAGAAACAAAAGATTCTATGCACCTTATATAATATCCAGGTGAAGAAGTAGACAGACAAAAGAAGTAGCTGCAATAATATACTATGAGTAGCTAACATCCCACATAACACAATAGACTAGGTAGATTTCTACTATATATATATATATATATATTCCAATAGCCATGTAAGTTTCTTGCTATTTCAGATAGGAAGTGATCCTGATGATGGCTTCTTGGAATCTCAAACTTCCAGCAAAAAGAAAGTTACTCTCAAATCAACTATTCTGCACCAAAGATCCCTCAGCTTGCATCTACATGAAAGCATAAGTTCAGCCAGTACAGCATACAAGAGAAAAATTATAGAGAACAGAAAATAGATGTTACCAAAGATGTCAATGAAATTACAGAGAATGAGGCAAACATGGAAAGACTTTGAGTTGCATATTATACTCTATCAAATGCCAGCCTTTGAGTTATATAATTTAGAGAACCATCAACCAGCAGATAAAGCAGCAACTAGAAGACTGATGCTATGGTAATTGAACAGAAATTTAACTTTACTGTATGATGCTGGTGATGTTGCAACAAAGTTTTGAGCAACATGAGTCCTTTCCCATCGCAAAAAGAGAACTGTATAGTTCTGCTTTAATTTTGGACGTCCAACATTAAAAGTTTTGAGTTGTGTTCAATTCAGATACTAAACACTGACATTGGAGAGAGAACAAAAAGTACCAAATGTCATTGACATTTGAAGAACAAAAGGAACTGAACATCATAAGCAGAAAAGTGAACCTTTCATTCCTTCAGCATAGAGAATTTACTTGCAAGAAATTTAACAGTCAGAGCTCATATATTTCTGAGCTCTACCATCTACGGTTGTGTGTTGTGTAGACTAAACAAGAAATGGCTAAGGTTTGGTACCAGTTAAGTTCCTTATTCAGCAACAACCCTGTTCTATTTAGATCTCTGTCTTTAACCAAGACTAAGTTCAATCACTTGTCCTTGCCAATGCAAAACCTACGCTAGAATTCAATGTTATCCACCTCACAATCCTATCTAGCACAAGGAACAGGAGCACGAGCAGCATCTTAAACCGCCAATTCAAAGACCCATGTATGCATACCACATGACAGAGGTACCAATACTGGTCTCATGCCATCACAAATGTCATCAACGTCAATCAGTCTATCATGAATTGAAGGAATGAGACCTATACACCCGCTGACTCTGTTGCATTAGGGTCAACTGTAAGATAGAGAAAATGTTAGAAGTGACCTACCAAAAGCAACAAATCTATAGCTATAAAACCATATAGAGGACCCAGACACATGATTGATTTGAACATTGGGGTCTAATCCTCCGGCTAATTGAGTCCCTCAATCATATTTCTTGTGTTTTGCTCAGCTATTTTGCTTTGGAGTTTATTTTCCCCACAAGCATTTAGGACCACTGGACCGCAAGTAGGTCAGAAGCTCACTGGGCATGGTTATCAAAATCTATTTTCTCTTTTTGAGTAGAAAAACAAATAGACGAGAGATCAAGATTCACAAGGACGAAGTTTATTTCTAGTTCAACAGCAAGACAAACATAAGCTAATTCAATATTTTCTCATCCAACCATCACTTGGTCGCAATTAAGAAGATAGTTTCTTTCTTTTTCTTTTATAAACAAAATATGAGATACACCATGATGGTCTACCAGTAACTGCACGAAGTTCTAATCTCAATCCACTCACTTTCACATCAGCTTAAAGAAGATATCCCACATTTTAAAGTGATCTAGAAAACTGTGTATAGCAGAATAGGTTAGATATATATGTTTAATAAGTAAGTCATCTGTATTAACTTCTAGCATTCAATTATCAAGAATTAAATAATGGAAGAAACGAATGTCACAGAACAGAAGAATCAGTGATTACCGGCATTGCAACGCTGTTTGTCAAACCAGCTTTTTGTAGACATCAAGGCATTCACTAAATCTGACTCCACGGATCTAATATTTCTATCAGGTTCACCCACATCGGTGAGATAAGCATCATAGCCTGTAACAAGAGACAATTGTATTGACAAAAGATCACGAGCTAAATTTGATAGGGCAGGATATCTGGGGCTAGCAGCTTTCCACCAACTCAATACATCAAAGTTATTGGTCCAAGGCACAATAGGTTCTTCCAGATAGCAGTCAAGTTCTGATTTTGGTGGCTGACTAGTTGTTTGGATGAATTTGCTGAACTCATCTAAACAGTCAAATCCAAAACTATGATCATCAAGAATTTCCATCTGTTCAAAGAGATCTTCACACGTATCAGAATCGTCAGAACCTGAAGCGCTGATAGGATACTCCATTGAGGACTTGTGCACCACATAGTCATGGAGAAGGCTTCGGATGGACTCCAAGATAGACGGTAGCGGAGAATGATCATTATCTTTATACTTCAAGAAATAGAACTCTAAGTACTTCACTTTGTAGCGTGGATCCATAATAGTAGCTAGAGCGAACACCAAATACATATTCCTCCAATACTTGTCAAACTTTTCCAACATACTATTGGCTAAATTTCTAGTAAATTTATCTGAACTTGCAGAATCTTTCATCAGATTAAATCGAAGATTATTAAGATTGTGGAAGTAGAGGCCTGCAGTGGGACGTTTTGCCATAAATAACACTTCTGCTGCAGTATAGACATGTCCTACAAGTTTACATACTCCCCTAACTTTCTCCCACTCTCGGGGAGAAGGTATATGATAACCCTTATAATCATCTGCTTTCAAGTATTCTCCTTTAGCCTCCAACTCCAATGCTTCCTGTAGTTTATGAAATGTCACATTCCACACTGGTAGTGATCTGCCCCAACATACTATGAGACGAATGTCACTGATCAAACCCTCTATCATCCCAAATGCTCTTTTCACCATTGAACTGAAAATGTCTGCACAACAAGGTACACGAAACAATTGTCCGTCTGGCTGGAGTCTTTTCTTTTCAAGAAGTTTACTTTTAATGGCATCAATAACCTCATCAAAGTCCAGATAGCTATGCACAGTGACAGCACATATCTTATCTTCAATACCAAAATCTGAAAGACATTGCATTGTCTCACCAACATAATCGTCATACGCATCAAAAGACTTAAAGCTAACAACCCAACTTCTTAGCTTCCAGTCTTCGCTAATGAAATGAACTCTTAAGCAAATGAAATCAAAACATGTTTCCTCACAATCTGAGGTAGGCCAGTAGCCAGGGTCATTGAATTTGTTATAAGTTAGCCTCTCAACTGAGAGGCTAACTAGTCCATTCAAGCTTCTCAAAATTTCTTTAACTTTTGCTTTCTCTTCCTCGTACAATTCCATTCAATACCGTGAAACAATGGCAGATGAAGGACAAAATTTTGGATTAAGATAGGCAGTTAATTTTTTGAAGTGCACGGCTTCTACTGACTGTGGAGATGTACCAGATTGACAGAAAAACTTTGCCATAGTACGATAAGCTGTTTCTTCATTGACAACATGCTCCTTCCCTAAATTACTTCTGCTCACGTTCCTCGGATTTGCATTTCTTGGTTCACAGTCATGACTTTTCTCTTTTGTTGGTATATCTGGAAAACAAAATAAAGAACCACTTAAGCCAATTTGGTTGGAGGGATTATGAAAAATAATGCCAACACAAAGTTCTATATAAAATAATAGTGTTTGATTGGACGATTAGGAAAATAGTCTCTGAATAACTAATGCAGCTTTTGGTAGGGTGTATAAGAAGAAAAGCAATCTCCGTGTAACTAATGTAACATTTAGATGACCATATTAAATATTAACCGCATTAAGTTATGCAAGAATTGGACTATTAATTTATACGGGATATAATGTGAAAAAATAAACTTGTATTAGCAATACGAAGATAACAGAATTAATAAGAAAAAAAAGTCTTTAATGATAAGTAATCCCTATATTATTATTCACTACATAATAACTCCAAGATTAATCACCAAACAATAATCATTTCTATTTTTATTCAAACCAAAACAAAATCTTGGATTACTTTTCTTTGCATAACTAGTATGGGAACCAAATGACCTGCTAATGTGTAGTAACAGTGGAAGACTAAAAGAGAAGAAGAATGGAACCAGATCTAGGAAAGAAGTCACAAAGTGTTTTCCGCTTTGCGTCGCTCATTTCCGATTCATAAACTGCACCTGAGATGAATCAGATAAGAAGGTTGAAGCATATAATATGATGTCAAATTTTCAGATGTAGAAACAACATCAAAATTTGTTCTTTTCTTCAATTTTATTTTATCCAAATATCAAATATGTTGCATGATGTAGCATGAGCAGGTAAGGTCTGAGTACACAACACACCACTAGTGGGATCACACTAGCTAAGCATGTTGTTGATTGTTTGTTTGACTGTGGCATGAGCATCTTCTAGTATAAATATCGGATTCCGATATGGATTTGACATGGATATATTCAATTTTGAGTGTATTTTCGAAAATATATATTCGAAGCTAGTTGGGCTTGGCTATATAAATCCTCTGTATCCATCAATTTAGAGGATTCATCATTGTTTAATTATTCAACCTAACCACAACAACTCTTATTTATTCATCTTGAGACCAGCTACACTTTGCAAAGTTAACATCAGCTAGCAGAGTTATATGCTAACATCAGTTAAAGCTTCAAAATTTAGGAAAATAGACACACAAAAATTACAATCAGATGGGTTTAACTCAAGAAAAGGAACAAGTAGGCCTTGCTATAAACAACCTCTTTTATCTCCTAAGGCCCAGGTAAAGCCTCAAGCTACACAATCCTCCCCAGACCCCCTAATAGAATTACACCGAACATGTTGTTGTTTGTACCAAACACACCCCAAGTATTATTTTATTTTATGTGTGTGAAGGAAAACACACCCAAAGCAAAAATTAGTCTGGTGCACTAAAGCTCCCCGTGCTCTATGTGGGGTTCAGGAAATGGCCGAACCATAAGTATATATTACAAGCATTCGTATAAAGAAACTGTTTTCACAACTTGAATCTGTATCGCTGTCGCATTCACATGATGCCCCAGGAAAAATCCTAAACTTACCCATTTTAAGCGTAGATGGTAGAACCCTAGGAAAACAGTATAAAAAGAGAGCAATAATTTATAGAAGATCATATACAAACGATTAGATGATTTGAATACAATGAACAAGAGAGATGAGTAAAAGATTGAAACCTTTTTATATATGGAGAAAGAGAGCTTTGTAGCAAGAAGTTGTGCAACTATCATATAATATAAATGACTTTGAAGATTTATATTACAAAAAAATGTGTGTGACAGGTCCACTTTTGCCCGGGAAAATATGACATAGCCGGGGCCCAATTAAAAAAGAGAAAAATACATTTTATGCACATTGGTATAAAATTAGGGAAAAATACATAAAATAGCCTTAAACAAATTTATCTAAATACACAACTTTTTATTATATTTTCTAAAATTTCCTACCATTCGAAAAAATTATAAAAATTCTTATTTTCCTCACACTCTGTCTCCTATTCACGGTACATCACTCTTACGCAATGTATCATGATTTATTGGGGTGCGATATCAAGAAAAGTGTGTCTTGTATCAACAAAGGTACTGTATCGGGACATTGAGAAATGTATCGGGACAAGTGTGTCTTGTATCAACAAAGATAATGTATCGTGACATTGAGTAATTTATCTAAAATCCTTAAATTTTAAGGATTTTTTATAATTTGGAAAAGGGTAGAGATATGATGTAATTAGCTCTTAACATTGTGGAATTTATGTAATTTTCACTAAAAATAAACTAACTACTGATTTTTTATTTTACATTAAAGACCCATTGAGCCACTTTATTGAAAAAATAAATTGTGTACACAAATAGGATCGGCCCATAAAGTCAAACCCAAATTTGTCACCACCTGAGTCTACACCATACGCCAGAAATGCGCCAGGGTGGGGCGGCACGCCACTAAGGGGTTGGTGCCCCGCGCCTGCACTGCGCCAGAAAGAGGCTTCAGAAGTTTAGGGGTTGGTGCCCGCGCTAGGGTCGCATGCCTCCGTTTCTCTTCTGTCTGAGTTCTTTTAAATTGTGTCTTCGCTCTCTTCTTAAGTACCACTATCAAAAACTTCTTTAATCATTGAGAGATCATATATATCCTGATCATAACTCTTTAATTCACATTTCAAATTCAAGGTAGAGTTAAGAGTAAAGCTCGAGGGAGTCCTTTGAGTCATTTTGAGAAGTCTTCTACAATTATTTATAACTTGTTTTAAGACTTGAGTAAATGAGTATGAGAACGAGGAGAGTTTGAGTTCATATTTCCAAATGAGTATGACAGGACTAAGTTCCCAAGTATACAACACATTTACATTTAAAACGAGAGGAAACCTTGATTTCTAAATGAGTTCATGAAGAATTTTTGAGCATTATCTCTTTTAAGAGAACTTTTTGAGCAATTATCTCAAATCGAGGAGGAGTTATGTTTTTAAACATATGAGCATGAGTTATATAACATTGGGAGTAGTATTGAGCACCGATATGGAGATGAGTTCAGACAATTCAAAATCCTCATAAACCATGTATGCCAACATGGGTAAAGGGTCATACTTTTTAGATGATTCCTTATTGCTTTTAAGCACAGCTTAGTGAATCCACTTAGTTGAGGATCCCTATACTCCGGTAAGGTATATGACAGTTCTGGCAGCGTGGGGGAGACGTTGTATCATCACGTAGCTCATAGTGATGTCGGTTAGAGAATCTCCCAAATAAGAGTGAAGAGTTTATTATTGTATTTTTATGTACATTGAGTTATTATTTACTGTTTTAAAAGCTTTATATATATTGTATCTTTTATCATTGCTTTAATATTGAGTTGAGTTGAGTTGGGTTTTTTTTTTCCACCAAAAATGCGTTTTATTCATCTTCTAGAAAAAGTTACATATGATCTGAGGGAGATTACAACCAGTGAATTACTACTCCCTATTAAGAGAAGAGTATATCAAGCTATCCTATTTGAGATGAAGAAAATGCAAGAGGTGGCTTTTTCATTTGGCTATATTAACCAAGTGAGCCAATACACCAAACTCATGTACTATGTACTGCCAGTACACAAAAATGCCCTCAAGGAGGTTCCCAAATCAGATCATTCCTTTTCTTCTTCATGGTTCTAAAGTTAGTCATCTCCCACCTATCCATGTTCATTAGTCCTTTTACTCTAGTTGGTAATTCTGCAAAAGCATCATAGACCATGTTGTTAGGATTGTTGTAACTGAGAGATGCCAGAAGATCTGCAACTTTGTTTGCCTCTCCGTAGCCGTGGCTTAAAATGAAGCCATTAGTCTCCATATGAGCTTTCAATTCTTGCACTTCATCATAAATTATCCATGGTGTGAAGTTGATGTCATTCACATTATTGTCTTCCTTTCTACCCGTTCAAGCTTATATATTCTAGTGTTCCAAGGGTGTAGACTCGGGCATGACAACCACTTTCCAAGTTTTTCCCAAATTTTCCTCAAGTTTTCCCAAATTTTTTTTTTGGGCCAAACGGGTCCTAAATAAGTTGGGGCTAATTATATGAATTTTCACTCATGTTTTAATCATATAAACCCAACTCACATCGTTGTGTCAAATAAAATAAAAATTTATATTTATAATAATAATAATAATAATATTCTTATATATTACTATTATTATATCATAGTATTATTACTCATTATTATTATTATTAATATTAAAGGTTATCTACATTAATTACTAGTATATCAATTATGTTAGCATTTAATAACTACTTTGCTCATATTTACTCCCTTCTTTTATTTTGTTTTTTCCATCTTGAGTTCTTAACTATTATCCACGTGTCACAATCTCATTCATCAATTATATCTATAAATAACCTCATTTTCCCCTCCCCTAACATAACATTCTTCTTCTATTCTCCTCTTTCTTAACTCTTGAGATTGATTTTTTTTTTGCTTCTCTATATATACATACATAGAATAGAAAAAGAGGGACATGAAATATGAATAGGCAGATGAGCATCTATCGACTATCAATGTAGACGATTCTTTTTCGTTTTACGTAGTATCTAATTTGCCTGGTGCAACTCGGGCACTAATTATTAACTTTACGTGACCTAGCTTGTCGATGACGAGTTTTGTGAAGAAAAATGTATGCCCGACTTACACAGGCTAATTGGAGACTACAGTACAAAAAAATTAATTTTTTTCTTCTGATCCATCTAATAATGCCCACTACTCGTGAGGTTTGGATTTCACTCAATCAAATTATACGTATAATCTGGCATGCATGTTATATCCTTTTTTATGTGTATTTAATACAGAATTATTAACATGAGGATAATTAATGTAGTCTTAAATGTGAAATGAACACAAATTACTAAATAACATCACTAGAAATTTTACATATTTGGCAAATATATACTCATTAACATGAGGGATAATTTCATAGATATTCCTTTAGGTTTGGCTTCATAAGACTGATATTACACTTTATCTTCGTTACACTAATTTTCCCTTATTCTTGTAGTTGGATTATATCAATCTAATTCTTCAAGATTTTGCTTTGTCTTAATTTGTTTTTAGTTTGCTCATTCTTACGCTTGCACAACGTCTCTGAACTTTGAAGTTTGTAATAGAAAATTTTGTTCAAGGTCTCGTGTGAATGTATCAGTTTCCAGTTTAGAAAGCTTTACTGTTATTTGTCTATTTATGAACTTGAATAGAAGAGAGATAATTTTTCACTAAAATTTTAGGTACTGAATATGAAATATATGGGTTAACACTGAACCATAAAAGTGGATTAATATAATCCCAATACACCTAAATTTCAAATGAAATATGTAATGTCTAGAGTGAAACATACAAAGGCTTCATAAGAACCAAGCATTCACAACATCTGATATGCCACAAATTCAAAATTACATCTGCAGTATATCAAAAGCTACATTTTAAGATAACATTTCTAGTGCTTTGACATAATCACTTCTGTCATGTAAAGCAAACTCTTTATAAGTAATCACAATTTTTTTAGATGATCTATCGACGTCTAACAATTTCTTAGCAAGTCCTGATAAATATCGGGAGACACAGTTCTCTGAACAATTCCGGCATTTTCTTCTCTATTTGCTATGATAACAAACTCCTTCAAAACCACTGCATTCTTCAGTAGAACCTTTGAAAGTTTGAAAAGCTTATATTTAGACCAAAACTTCGAACATCGCCATGTGCCATCGACAATCTTAACATTTTTGACATTGGGAAACACAATGTTAGAAATCCAACTCTGCAAATTGCTATTTTTTGTTTTGACCAAATAGATCTCAAAGAGAAAATGCGCATCCTCAACCTGGAACAGAGAATATAATGCAGGTCTACGACATAATGAAAATTATTCTACAAAAGACTATAACATGATTTCACAGCATGAACAATTTTCAAAATCCAATCTTGAATAGTTCTCAGCAAATGATTACAATATCAAATCCGTTTTAGAAATACGCAAACAGTATATAAACCGAGCTAAAAGAATCAGTTGGTCACCAATCCTCCTATTTATACAGTAGCTTTATAGTGACAAATGATTCTTGTTGATAATTAATGTTTTGGTTTATTTACGTTTCTCCCTAAGAAACTCAGTAAAAGCAGAAAGAAAAGCATAAATCAAGAGAAATTACGATCCAAAATACCAAGTGTATGTTGACGGTCTCCAAAAGTGGTGAGGCCTGCAAAAGGCTAGCTATTCCATAAAAGGTATGATACATTGGATGCAACTCCAGCGTCAAGCATTTGCATCTCAATTCTGGAAGGGAAACTCCATCGATCGAGTAGCAATATGAACACAGCCTGGTGATATAATCCCAACAAAAGATAATGTTATCAAAACTTAACCATAGTTATCACTTCTAAGAAAAAACAATGTATGAAAGGCTAGTTTCTAAAATAATCTATTGCCAATAAGGAAATATCCATCTTCAAAAAGTACAAGGGAAGATCACAAATGGTGAAAGAAGACGATCGTTTTGTAAACATAAAATAATTTTCTTTTAATAATTCAACCAAAAAGGAGTTTCACTGAAATTCTCAGGTATATATTATATATGTAAAAGTTCATAGTTCATAATGGTATGAGATTTTGAAGGCAGAATCTTTCCCAGGGCTATTATATCCTGCAATTCTTAGCAAAAAGTCGATAGAGAATAAGATCTTTTGACATTAAAACAAACCTCTGTTAACCAATTTCCAAATGTTAGCTCAGTCGCATAACTCAACTTTTGAATATAGTCCAGTACAAAGTTTCGATGGCCATATTCGTAGGCAAAAACGATATTGTTAATGTGACAAGTGAGGCGGGTTGTAACCAAAGATGATACATTAGCAGCCTACACTTGAGATACCAAATATCTCCTGAAATCTCCAAATGTTGAACATGTGGGGAAATTATTTTCAAAGAAAGGTCAGTCCCAGCATCAGACTTCCAATGGCCCGCCAATGTTAGTCTCTTCAAATTTGAAGAAGCAATATCAAGGCGACGTAAACCCCTTAATAGTACGTGACAACTCCAAAGTTTCCAAAGCAGGACAAACTGACAGTAAGTTCACGATATCATCATCGTTTAACGTTATTAAGTGAAGTCTTTGTCTCTTTAAAGAATTTCAAGCTATATCTCGTCCTTTTACAAACACCCACCGACTCAAATGAATTTTTTACCAAATAAGCTATTATTAGAAAACGTTACTCATAATAACGTTTTAGGAGTAAAACGAGCCTCAGCTTTGATGTCCGCCTTTACCTTATTAATCTAAACCCTAGCTTTGGAAATCTTCAAATTAGATTACAACTTTCCCAACTCACACAACTCTGTTTACAATTCTCGCCACTAGTTTTGTTGGGTCTAAACGAGATTCACGACATGCTTGGATTGTCGAAAAGCTTAGAAAGAAGAGATTCACGACAAGCATGGATTATCCAAAAGCTTAGCTAGTATGTTCTTGAGGTATGTTTTTTCTTTACAAAATAGTAGGAAAATGCTTGGATTAGGTTTTAATATTCCCACAAACTTAAGAAATCATCGTTTCAATGGTTTCCTACAATAAGGTAATTTTGTTTTTCCTATCCGTATAAGGTTAAGGAGGTCCATTATAGCCTTGGGTAGCACAACTTTCTGTATCACTACAACAATTAATGTCAATTCTTGTTTGAAGTAATTGTTTTCCTAGCCTAGAAGACAGTGATTTTCCCATGGGCTAAGCTATTGAGTTGTATAAGAGTGTGTATAGCAGCTTGTGGCTTATGTTTGACATTACAATTTAAGTATTGATTTTACTTGTGTTCTTACATCAACTATATATTTTTTTAACAAAGTTGATGAGTGATTTTCCCTTGAACACACTGAAGGTTTGATCCTGCTTATTTGTTATAGCACTTCGTCTATTTAATAATTTTATTGTGATTTGCTTGAATAATTTGTGTCATATCTTTAAATAATGGAATTGCTAACTGGTTACTAAAGTAATCTTGGATTTAAGTACGACAATAGCGGCTAAGTTTCATAATATGCAATGAAGAAGTGTTTCCAAGCTCTCACAGCAAGTTAGACTTTATTGGTGAACCATTCTTATGATATTCACAAAATAATCTTGTGTTTGGTTGTTTGTTCATGAAGTTCTCTAAGAGTACCTATGAGCATAAGTGCAGTTATTTGCGATACTTTTCAGTACTTCCAGTGCATTTAACTCTTATCCTTGAAGCTTTTCAAGCAAGTTCTTTCCTCTTAAGTTAGTTGCTACGTTGTTCAATGATTTTGCCATCATCAGTTGGTGTTTTTTGTTCATCTATTGTTGCCTCTATAATAGTGGTTTACTTTGTACAGGTGCGTTGAATTCATTCGATGGTAATGGTTGATAAAGTAAAATCAATCGGTGATCAATCATCAATGGAGGAACTTTACATGTTTCGTGCAATGGTTCAGAATGAAGGAGAAAGATGTTTGACATATGTGCACGAGGCTGATAGAATTTATGTACAAGCCGATTATAGAAGAGATAGAGGTACATGCTAATCATTTACATCGCTCTGTTTATAGGTGAGGAAAATGCGGCATTGCTGGTAAAAGGGCACGTGCTGTTGAAAGAGGACGAGTGTCTATTGAAATGGATGAAGCGGATCGTGCCACATAAGATGCCCAAGCACTCTCGGAAGATAATCAAGCAACAACCAGTTGTGATATTGGTTCCACTTTAAGGGGCCACGCCACTCAGGAATTCACTCATATGGCATCACGTATGACATATTAATTCAAGAAATAGTGAGATTGTTCATACATGACGCCACAAACTCCACAAATATCAAGGAATTCAAGTTTTTCGTATCTTGAAAATGTTTTTGGTAGTTATCGATAATAACATTTTGAGAATGTCTCAAACTTTACCTCATCGCTTGTGCCAATATCCATTGAGATCCCTGATGCCTTTAATAATTTAGAGGACTCCTACACTGAGATAGAAGATAGTGAGTTGGATGATTCGGACTATGCAAGCGAAGGCAGTGAACAACCATTAGTGAAGGAGAAGCGTATAACTTTTTTTAAGACTAGTATTTTTACATTATTATAATAACATAACTGCTTCTCTTTTCTTTTTTTTAATCGAATAATTGAAAATTTACCTTTACTTGTCACTATCTCCACCAACACGTCAAGAAGGAAAAAAGCACTGGGCAGCAAGGACTGATTTGTCTTGAGCTTTGTTATCAACATATTTCCATTTGTATAGGCTATTTGACTATTAAACTTTTAATGAACAGGTAAAAAATGAGGCCAAAAACTCCCTGGGAAATTTTTTGAGAATCCGACAGTGACGTGAAGGTATCTTTCGTGTTATTCTAAAAATTATTATCGCTATGTCTAATAAGCATTGTGTTGTGGTATCTTTCATGTTTTCGTGTTGATTATAAGATGAGCTATATATTCGATAAATATGGCGAGCTGATCAAGTTTTCTAGCAGCTATAGGCTTCTTGGATTATAGTGATAAATTAGTTAAATCTAACATAGGTGAAAAGGTTTTATACAGTGAAGTTTGTTGGTTGTGATTTTGTACAAAGCATACATTTGAATTCCTATACTTTTTGCTAAAAAATAGAATGTTCGTCGCCTTATTGACAAAGGCTGTCATTAAAAATATTCATTTGTTTTTTGGTTCTTTACTTTTTATTCCTTAATATTCTCAACATGTATAATATTGGTTTTCTAACAAGAGAGCAATTTTCTCTTTCTCTTGATAGGGTATTAATCTGAGATTACTATAATTTATCGAACACTAGGTGTAAAAATCGGAAGAAAAATCATCACTCTCACTTGTTTGTTTTATCTTTTTATGCACGTGATTTTCACAAGAAAAATCCAATATAACATGGTTATTCCCACAAGCATAGAATGTTCAAAAGGGACAACGAGAAAATAAACGTCAGTGTATTATTGGTATCTAGGATTGAAGTTATCTTACAACAGCTAATTGAAAGGATATTAACACAACTAAAACCCTTGAACAATTAAAAAGCAACTAATACATTAACAAGAAACGTACTAAGCAAACTGAAAGTTTATGTCCGTGATAGTAACCTTTTATAGATAAATTTGCATGATTCAATTATAAATTTATAGGGTTCGATGGTCTGTGAATGGATTTTGAAGAAACGATACTGTGAGTAACGTTTGAGCAACGTTTTAGCTCTAAAATGTGTCTCCGAGTAACGAATTATAAAACAATAACGTATTATGCTTGAAACGTTACTATCAATAACGTTTCTTTATTTAACGTCATCAGCCCATATATTTTACACGGCAGATTTTTTTTAAGTAAAATATAGCCTAAAACGTTATACATTTATACTAATTCTGTAAATTTTCAAAAAAAACATATTATTTTGATGAATTGGTTTAAATAATGGCTTACTTTGGTCAAAAATTCGACTCAAATTAAAACGAAATCAATGACGACGACCAGTAAATAGATAGAGGCAATTCGTAAGTGAGATTCTCATCATGTCTATGCAATACAATATCTTCCACTTTTCTTTCCGCAGCAAAATTAATCCATCGGTTAATTTCCAAGTAATAGTTAGATGGACTCGGGGGCGGATCTATGTATGGCCGTGGGGTGCCATGGCACCCAGTGATCTCAGTTGAAATTTCGTTTATACATGTATATATGTATAGGTAGGGGTGTTCATGGTTCGGTTTGGATCGGTTATTGGTTAAAACCAAATCCAAACCACAATTAATCAGTTTTTAAATTTCTTAAACCAAATCAAAAAAATAACCGTCGGTTTGATTATTGTTGGTTTGGTTCGGTTTGGTTCAATTTTTTTGGTTATTTCGGTTTGAAAGTATATAGTTTTTTGAGGGCATATGCATCTCGATAGACATGAATTCATAGTACATAAACAATCAGAAAAGCTATTGTAAATTTTATTAAGCAATACTAGTCATAGAACAATTGAAACAGGACCAAAAAACTCATTACCCTGTTAGAAGACTTATATCTAAAAAGAGAAAGCAATGTATATATGTAGTGGAAAATCAATATTAGCAGAGTTGTCTTGGATAAATATATAACATATTGAATCTTGCATGTTGTGACAATTGAGAATTTTTCCTAATAAACCAAAAAAAAAAAATCAGTGCTCCAAATGTAAAAATCACTTAAATAATAAATTTTTGGTTGAGTTAGATTAAGGATTTTAATACTTGGGCTGAAATTTAAGTGTTGGGCTTAAGAAAATAATAAAGTTAAAGACTTAAGTTAATTAAAATTTAATAAAATATTTATATT
>JAJOOI010024676.1:0-23555 GCA_029582585.1 Solanum bukasovii | reverse complement strand
ATCCTAGAATGGAATGGGGGGGGGGGGGATTCTATGACTAAGGGTCAGTTTGTCTCTTATCTTAAAGCTAGAAAGATAATTTCTAATGGTTGCTTTTACCATCTAGTTAGGGTGAGGGATGTAGATTCTGAAACCCCGTTTCTTGAGTCGGTCCCTGTTGTTAATGAGTTTTCGAAAATGTTCCCAAATGACTTGCCCAGTATTCCTCTCGAGCGGGAAATAGACTTTGGTATTGACCTTCTCCCAGATACGCAACCTATTTCTATTCCTTCTTATCGTATGGCTCCGGTAGAACTTAAGGAGTTGAAAGAACAATTGAAGGATTGGTTGGATAAGAGTTTCATCTGATCGAGTATCTCTCCATGGGGTGCTCCAGTTTTGTTTGTAAGGAAGAAAGATGGTTCTCTTCGTATGTGTATTGATTATCGACAGTTGAACAAGGTGACCATTAAGAATAAGTATCCTCTCCCAAGGATAGATGATTTGTTTGACCAACTTCAAAGGGAAAGTTATTTCTCTAAGATTGATCTCCGATCGGGTTATCACCAATTGAGGGTGAAAATTGATAACATTCCGAAGGTGACTTTTCGAACTCGGTATGGTCATTATGAGTTTCTAGTAATGTCGTTTGGGTTGACTAATGCTCCAACATCATATATGGACTTGATGAATTGGGTGTTTAGACATACCTTGACATGTGTGTGATTGTGTTTATCGATAATATATTGATCTATTCAAGGAGTGAGAATGAGCATGTTGACCATTTGAGGATCGTATTGCAAGTTCTTAAGGACTAACAACTTTTTGCAAAGTTTAGCAAGTGTGAATTTTGGTTAAGTTCCGTAGCTTTCCTCGGTTATATTGTTTCCAATAAGGGTATTGAGGAAGATCCTAAGAAGACGGATATGGTCAAGATTTGGCTTAGACCTCTAACTCCCTCGGATATTAGAAGTTTCTTGTGTTTGGCCGGTTACTATAGAAGGTTTGTTGAGGGTTTCTCATCAATTAATTGCCTCTCCTTTGATGGCCTTGACTCAAAAGAAGGCTAAGTTTGTGTGGTCCGAAACATGTGTAAAGAGTTTCCAAGAGTTGAAGGATAGACTAACTTCCGCTCCGGTGTTGACCTTACCGGAAGGAACAGATGGATTTGTGGTTTATTATGATACCTCGAGAATTGGGCTAGGGTATGTGCTAATGAAAAATGGGAAAGTTATTGCCTATGCCTCAAAGCAACTTAAAGTCCATGAGAAGAATTATCCGACTCACGACCTTGAGTTAGCGGCGGTCGTATTTGCCTTAAAGATTTGGAGACACTATTTGTACGAAGTTCATGTTGATGTGTTTACCGACCACAAGAGTTTGGAAAATGTGTTTAATAAAAAAATTGAATCTTAGCCAAATGAGGTGACTCGAGTTATTGAAGGATTATGACATGAGTGTCCTTTATCACCCCGGTAAAGCTAATGTGGTAGCGGATGCTCTTAGTCAGTTGTCCATGGGTAATGTTGCTCATGTTAAAGAAGAAAAGAAAGAGTTGGTTTAGGATGTTCATAGATTGGCTCGATTAGGTGTTCAACTAGTGGACTCCACCAACGGTGGTGTTATGGTTCACAATGGTTCCAAATCGTCTTTTGTGGCGGATGTGAAAGCCAAGCAAGGTCTTGATCCAATTTTGTTATAATTGAAAGAGGCGGTGCTTAAGAAATCTGTTGAGGCTTTCCCCTAATGGGGTGATGGTGTGCTTAGTTACCAAGGTCTTTTGTGTGTTCTAAATGTGGATGACTTGAGGGAATAAATTTTGACCGAAGCCTATGGTTCGTGGTATTCTATTCACCCGGGAACTACCAAGATATACCGTAATTTACGGGAGGTCTATTGGTAGAATGGGATGAAGAAATATATTACAGAATTTGTGGCTAAGTGTCCAAATTGCCAACAAGTAAAGGTTGAACATCAAAAGTCAGGAGGTTTGCCCCAAGATATTAACATTACTACTTGGAAATGGAAAGACTTGGATATGGGCTTTATAGTCAGTTTGCCTCACACCCGGTGACAACATGACTCTATTTGGTTAATAGTAGATCGAATGATAAAATCGGCTCATTTCCTTCCCGTCAAAGTTTCTTATTCGACGGAGGACTATGACAAGTTGTACTTAAGAAAAATGGTAAGATTGCATGGAGTGCCTTTGTCCATTATTTCTGGTCGTGGTACCTTCGATGTAACACACCGTATCCGAAAATAGACCTCAATGTAGATTTCCAGAAGTTGCAGGTGCAACCCACGGTTGCCACCCACGGCCCGTGCTGGTGGTCCGTGGTTAGCATCTGCAACCTTGCCCAGAAACCCCCCCAGAAAATTGTCTAAGTATTGACCCACAGCCAGACCCACGAACCGTAGGTCGGGTCACGGGCCGTGACCCGTGTCCATGGATCAATACCCCAGTCTTTGCCCCAAAAATCTCTCTAAGTACTGACCCACGCCAGGACTTACGGACCATAGGTCAGACCATGGTCCGTGGTCTAGGGCCATGGGGCGAACCCTAGGATTTCAGTATCCAGTCGCGACTGACGGTTGACCAGCACGGACCGTCAGTCGATCGACGATCTGTCGGTGACCCCGACATCAATTAAGTCAGGGGTCTTTTGGTCTTTTCCTTATGCGTTAGACCCCTAAACTACGTCGTTTAAACCCTAAACTACGTGGTTTTAAGAAGTTTTAGCCTAGAAACATAACTAGAACTTACCTAAGTAAAATCATTTATCAAAACTTAGAATTTTAAAGCATAGAGAGAAGAAAGAGGCGACCAAACCCTAGTTCAAGAACGCAACAAGGTTCCATCAGTTCCAGCCCCAAAATCGAAAGATTTCTCTGTGTAATTTGTCATCAGGTATGTGGGATTTCACTAGTGGGTTCCTTTCACCCGTTAGGTCCCTAAATTTCGGACATAATTTTGATTCCCTTAATATTATCTAGACTTAGGGTTTCTTGAATGTTAGAATTGATGGGTTTTCAGCTGTTAGATGATCCAAATCATATTGTCACGTTATAGTATTGTTTTGCCCAGATTCATGCATAAACTCAAAACCCTAGCTATGTAGTTCTTTTAGTTCATGAATTACACATGCTAGGTCAGTTAATTCAGTTACATATAAACATGCCTCAATTTTTGAATGCATTATTATCAGTTTATTAATGTTGCATTCTTAGTTTGCATGTTAGTTTTGAGCTATCCAGTATTACAACATTTCAGTCATAAAGTGTTAATTACTTAATCATATGGGAAGCTTAATACCGAGTGGACTAGGGTCAATCACCCCCAAGTCCTAGAACTACGTACCCTGTAGGTTGTAAGTCCCCTATGTGGGCATCATTTTAGTGATCACACCAGCATGTCTTTATACCTTTGGCAGGTATATTGGGTCCTCTCGATGGGGCGTGTACATCGGACTCCACATTAAGCTGATGTGGTTTTATGTCGGTTATTAGTAGCTCCCTTACAGTTCAGTCAAATTCTATTGCATTGACCATGCTATCATTATAGTTCAGAAATCAGTCTCAGCATGTTATAAGCTTGGTCATTGCATTCAGTATTTCATGTTCAGTATTCCCAGTTTGTATCATGCTTATCTCATGTCATTACTCAGATTTATACTTTGATTCAGTTATGTTATTGTTCAGTGTTACTCTATCCTACATGCTCAGTACCTTTCAAGTACTGACACATACTTTGCGCTACATCTTCTCGTGATGTAGGTTCAGGTCCTCAGCAGTCAGATCACGCATAGATCAGTTCCCAATCATCAGTTCAGCAGCATCAGTGGTGAGTCCTCATTCTTCGAGGACTAGTGACATGACTATCTTTATCGCTTTTAGTTTTAGTTTTTGCTAGATCTAGCTAGGGCATGTCCCAGCATTTCTAGTCAGTAGAGGATTTATTTCAGACATAGTTAGTTTCAGCTTTAGTCTTAGAGTTTGACTTTTCTTTTTGTATTCAAACTCAGTTATATTTATTCATATTTAGTATATGGTTATTCCCCATCATCTTTCGATTATTTCATGATTTAGCTTCCGCTTAGTTATTATTGTTTCAGTTTATCTTTAGTATGCTTATGATTATGCCAACAGGGTTAGCTTGGGGTCCTTCGTGATCCTAGGTCCCGTGTTGCGTCCAGGGGGTAGCCTCGGGGGGTGAAAAACTTGGTATCAGAGCACTAGGTTTAAGAGTTCTAGGATGTCTGAAAAGCCGCACTAAGTAGAGTTCATTTTATGGGTGTGAAGTGCACCAGATCTATTGAGAGGGAGGCTACGAAGTGATTTAGGATAAACTTCAATTTCTTTGTTACTCTTATCGTGCGTAAGTTATGATCTAATTCCCTCGTCGTTTTGCATTTCAGTGATCATGCCTCCTCATAGAGCTTATGGAAGGGGTGTGAATGCACGCAATGCTAACGCAGCTCCTCCAGTCCCAGATCAGGAAGTTTCGAATGCTTAATTTTGGAATGCCATTCAGTTGTTGGTTTAGAGTGTGACCAACCAAAACAATCAGCAGGTTCCAGTTCCGGCAAATGCTAATATTGGGTCAGTTATAACTAGAGTTCGTGATTTTGTTAGGATGAATCCACTTGAGTTCTTATGATCGCAGACTGGTGAGGATCCCCAAAACTTCATTGATGAGGTCAAGAAGATTGAGTGATGCAGGTAACAAGGAATGATCGGGTTGAGTTGGCATCTTACCAACTTAAGGATGTAGCTCATAGCTGGTACACTCAGTGGAAAGAGAACAGGGGTACAAATGCCGCTCCTATCACTTGGGAATGCTTTAGTGAGACTTTCTGGATAGGTTCTTCCCAAGAGAGTTGAGGGAGGAAAAAGCTCAGGAGTTTATAAATTTGAGGCAGGGTTCGATGACGGTCCAAGAGTATGGACTCATGTTCACCCAACTCTCTAGGTATGCTCCTCATATGGTTGCTGATTCCAGGGCTCAAATAAACAAGTTCATGTATGGGGTATCCGATCTTGTGAAAACAGAGTGTAGGAATGCCATGTTACTTGATAATATGAACATCTCTAGGCTCATTACTCATGCTCAGCAGGTTGAGGATGATAAGCTTAGGGAACAGGCCAAAGAGAATAAAAAAGCTAGGACATGCAACTATGACTATTCTCAACAGAAATCGGGTGGTGGTAATTGCTCGCAGTTTCAGCAGAAGTCTTCAACTCCAGCACCTTCATCAGCCAGCGTTCCATTCTTCAAGTTCCATAATGATCAGAAAGGTAGGGCATCAGGCTCTAAGACTCAAGGTAGTGTTTCAGGCACCAAAACCTACCCAACTTGTCCTTAGTGTGGTAAAAACCATCCGAGCGAGTGTCTTGCAGGAAATGAATGATGTTTTGTGTGTGGTCAGTTTGGTCACAGGTTGAAGGATTGTCCTTTTAAGCAGGGTCAATGAGGTAACAATGGCAAAGCTCAGTCCAAAACTTCAGCAACACTTGTGGGTAGTCCGACTTAGCAGGGTAACTCATCTGGTACAGGTGGCGGTCAGTGCCAAAACAGGTTGTATACTCTTCAAGCTCGCCAGGATCAGGAAGACTCTCCAGATGTAGTCACTGGTACGTACGAGTCTTTGACTTAGATGTGTATGCATTGTTAGATCCAGGGACTACTCTTTACTTTGTAACTCCTTATATAGCAGTCAAATTTGATATTAGTCCATAAATTCTTTTAGAACCCTTCTCAGTCTCTACTCCAGTTGGTGACCCAGTTATAACTAGACGGGTATACAGAAATTGCCCTATCATAGTATCCTAGAAAATCACCTCAGCAGATCTTGTAGAGTTAGAAATGGTAGACTTCGATGTCATTCGAGGCATGGATTGGTTGTATTCCTGTTATGCCTTAGTCGATTGTAGGTCGATTGTACAACAAAGATTGTTCATTTTTAGTTTCTAGACGAACCAATCTTAGAATGGAAGGGTAGTAGCTTAGTGCCTATGGGTCGATTCGTTTCTTACCTTAAGGCCAGAAAAATGATCTCCAAGGGTTGTCTCTAGCATCTTGTTCGGGTTAAGGATTCAAGATCCAAAACCCCAACTCTTGAGTCAGTTCCCGTAGTCAATGAGTTTCAAGAAGATCTTCCCGGAGTTCCTTCCGAAAGGGAAATCAACTTTGGAATTAATCTCCTTCCAGAAACCCAGCCTCTATCTATTCCTCCTTACGGAATGGCTCCAGCTGAGCTTAAGGAATTGAAAGAGCAGTTGAAAGATCTTCTAGATAAGGGCTTCATCAGACCCAGTATTTCCCCATGGGGTGCACCAGTGTTGTTCGTGAAGAAGAAAGATGGTTCTCTTAGAATGTGCATTGACTATAGGCAGTTGAACAAGGTCACAAAGATAGACCTCAGATCGGGTTATCATCAGCTCAAGGTCAGATATGGTGACATTCTGAAGACAACCTTCAGAACTCGGTTTGGTCATTATGAATTTGTAGTTATGTCATTTGGACTAACCAATGTTTCTGCAGCTTTCATGGACTTGATGAACAGAGTGTTCAAGCAGTATTTAGACTTGTTCGTTATCGTTTTTATTGATGATATCCTCAGTTACTCTAGAAATGAGGAAGAACATGCGAATCATTTGAGGTTTGTTCTGCAAACTCTCAAAGACCGCCAGTTATTCGCTAAGTTTAGCAAATGTGAGTTTTGGTTGTAATCTGTTGCTTTCCTTGGGCATATTGTGTCTAGGGAAAGGATCAGAGTTGATTCTCAGAAGATAGAAGCAGTGAAACTATGGCCCAAACCTACCTCTCCTACATATATATATCCGAAGTTTCTTGGGTCTAGCAGGTTATTACAGAAGGTTCGTGGAATGGTTTTCATCCATTTCCTCTCCATTGAGTAAGTTGACTCAGAAGAAAGTCAAGTTTCAGTGGTCAGATTGCGAGAAAAGCTTTGCAGAATTGAAAACTAAGTTGACTACAACTCCTATTTTGACCTTACCAGAGGGTTCAGACGGTTATGTAATCTATTGTGATGCATCCAGAGTCGGCCTAGGTTGTGTGTTGATCCAACGAGGTAAGGTTATAATGTATGCTTCTAGACAGCTTAAGGTACATGAGAAGAACTATCCAACTCATGACCTCGATCTTGCAGCAGTGGTGTTTGCACTTAAGATTTGGAGACATTACTTGTATGGTGTTCACCTAGATATGTTCACAGACCATAAGAGCCTTCAATATGTGTTCACCTAGAAAGAGTTGAATCTTCGCCAGAGGAGATGGCTTGAGTTCCCCAAGGACTACGATATGAGTGTGCATTACCATCCTGGTAAGGCCAATGTAGTAGCAGATGCTCTTAGTAGACTATCTATGGGTAGTGTAGCGCATGTTGAGGAATAAAGAAAGGAACTAGCAAAATATGTTCATAGACTTGCTCACCTAGAAGTTTGTCTTACGAGCATATCAGATAGTGGTGTAATAATTCGGAATGGGTCAGAATCTTCTTTGGTAGTGGGGGTTAAGGAAAAGCAAGACAGTGATCTGATATTGCTTGAACTAAAGGGTGCAATCCGTCAGTAGATGGTTAAGGTCTTTTCCTATGGGGGAGATGGTGTGCTTCGCTATTAGGGTCGATTATGTGTTCCTAAGGTGGGTAAGTTGAGACAACATATCCTTGTAGAATCCCATAACTCCAGATATGCTATTCATCCATGTGCCACTAAGATGTACTGTGATCTGCGGGAAGTCTATTGGTGGAATGGTATGAAAAGGGATCCGAGTAGCTCCGCGAAGTAGTTCCCTGTCGCCCAATAAATCAAAATGAGAAGATGCTGAAGGCAAAAGCTGAAAGGCGATGAACCAGAGCAAAGGGAGGATCACTGAGTGTATCGGCGATCCCGACTAACTGCATCGAGTGGTCCTTCCCAACAAAAATTTTTGAAACCTATAAATACCTATTTAATTTTGTAGCTTAGTATCAAGTGGAGAGAATTACTGAGACTTGGAATATTTTCAGTTTTTAGTTCTTAGAGTTTTTGGGAGACATTGTTCTTGAGCTTTAAGGTTTTGAAGGTTTTCAACTCCAAGAAATTGGAAGTGGGTATCCAAGAATCTTCATCCTAGACGTGTTTAAAGACATTTTCTATCGTACCCACTTGATGGAAACACTTGTTGGTATTGATTTCTATCTCTTTTTCATGTCTAGCTAAAACCCCAATTCTTGGGGTGTGATTTTGTGAATATGGGTTAAATTTCCTGTTGGGTATTGCTTATTGTTAGTCTATTTGTTGTTTAAATGTGATTTCGTTTAGTAGTTGTGTTTGAACTTAATGGGATTGTAGTTGCAAATACGATTTCATCTTAGTGTTTTTGGCTTGCTCGAGAGAGTGGTTTTAAAACTAAGACTTCTAAATTGATAGCCGGTGGTTATTGGGTCGTCATGGGTTCAGCTAAATAGAGTGAATCCTAGACCTTCTCCCACACATTCAGCTCGAGAGAGTGAATGGGCTAAGACGGAGGTTGTGCTTAAGTGCTGCAACTCGATGTTCAAGAGAAACCGAGTTGATTCGGGGTAAGTTGCTTGAGAGAGAATATACCCCCACTAAAGTCTAGCCTAGTTACAAATATTCAACGATTTACTATTAATAGCATTTACCCAATAGTATATTTTAACCCATGTTCCTATCACATCCCAATAATCCCTTCTCCCTATCTCGCACCTTTATATTTTTTATGTTTATGTTCATTAGTTGAATACAACCCGCCCACCCCATTAATAGTTGACATTCGTGTCACCTTTAGATTTAGTATGTTTTTATTCGTTAATGTTTATAGCTATGATTGATTAGAGTTTGATTTTACTTTTCTATTAATTCTTGCAACCACTCCCTTGGGACTCGACCCCAACCCATTATGTTGGGTTATATTACTGTACGCGATCGTTGACACCCGAATTGAAAGTCGTGTCTTTGATTTTAAACATCAAAATGGCGCCACTGCCGGGGAGTGGTGTTAGTTGAGAATTTTTAGTTTAGTAAATTTTTTGTTCTTATTAGTTGTAGTTCTACTTACTTAATTTTTAGTTTTGTTTTGCTTGTTTGAAGTTTGAAACAGAGGAGGTGAATATGTCGAGCAGTACTCGCGATCAAATGGAGTTTCCTCTATTAGAAGTAATGATGTTCAGGGATTGCATTCCAACCTTCAAACAATTGGAAGGTGAACGGATTCATGAGGCAAAGGCAAAGGTTTAAAGAACTATTAGTTCAATGCCCAACTCATGGAATTTCCGATATAGTCCTCTTGGATTGCTTTTACAGAAGTCTTGATCCTGGAAACAAGGCAATGGCTGACCAACTCATTCCTGGTGGTATTACACAACAACCCTATGAGAAAGCAGCCCACCTGCTTGATCACACGCTGAAACAAACCAAAAAGTAGAGAAGGACTTCATGTTGGCCGCACTGATAACTCAGATGGATGAGTTGGCAAAAATATAGTTGAGATTGAAGTCTAATGCAAAAGAAAGGACAGATACGTCCCTCCTTATGAGCGAAGAAGGCCCAAGGATAATGAGGGTAAATGTGTCGAAGGAATGCCCTCAATCATTCTCGACAAGGTAAATGAGCATGATAGAGTAATGGAAGAGATGAAGGAGATCATCGAAGTGATGAAACAGATGATTGGTTCTCATTCTAGATCCATTCAGCTGCTCGAGAACCTTACGGGTCATGTGATGCCTCATCTCCACCCACCGCAAAACAGGGGGTTGCCAATTAATTCTATGGATAACCCCTAGAATAAAGTATGAGTGTTGACTTGCGTCGTGCCACGACTTAACTAAGGTGTTTCTTGGGAGGCAACCCAAGGTTTTATCATTTTGATTTGTTATTCTAGAATAAAGGTGTGTTGATTGTGCAGGTTTAGGTGTGGGAATTGTTTTAAAAGTACAGGTTGGCGAACCAAAAGACCAGGAGGCGCATCGCCAATGAGGTCGGCGACTCTGACCTAGACCGCTGTTAGACTCAAGACAAATTCAAATGAGAGTTTGTAAAACTCGGTGAGCCAGTGAAATTATTGGTGAGTCACCGAATAGGTCAACGATGTCGATTTAGTCTGCCATTTGGACCCTTAGTATGAATGAAGTCCCTATACAATTCTGCGAGGTAAGGGATCATTCCGCGAGTCATCGAATGGGTCGGCGATCACGACTAACGTCGCCGAATGGGTGCGAACTGGACGGTCTTTAAAAAGGGTTAATGATTTAAACTTCCAACTCTTTCACTTTTCTTCGCTTTTAATCTTCCAAATCTCGCACCTCTTTAGTATTTTAAATATTTTTGCATTTCCTAAGTGTTGTATTGATTGACTTGTGCTCGGAGTTGGAAAACTTTGCCGCCTATCAGTTTAAATTTTGTATTGTTCGGCATAAGTGGTTGGTTTTTCGAACCCCATATTCATTTTTATCGCATTTTGTACTCATTTGCAGATGATCTTATATTAGTGATGTGTGTTAGGCCTCTCTGATAGGATTAGAATGTTTGATTGCCGATTATAATTTGATAATCTTGCCCGTATTGTTTTGATCATCAATTGCCTATAAATTTGTGCCTTAAAATGAGTTAAATTTTGTGGGGTCATGCTTGCATGTTGGTTAGCTTGTTGGGTGAAGTCTGAGTAGCTCGTATTTGTGCTAAATGGCGGAAATCACACAATAATAGAGTGGGTGACACTATTCTTAAGGGCAAAAGTCGTCAAATGGATAAATTTGGCAAAACTGGGAGAAATCTGAGTATCTCGGGGTGATAGGTGTTATGGGTCTGAACTTAATTTAACTAGTGCATGCTTTGATTTTGTTTTCGGGGGTTACAGAGTTGAATTCGAGAAGTTGGGTTGAAAATAGGCACGTTGGGCCGTTTAGCGACCTGGGTCGAGCTCGCCGAACCACTTGGTGGTTCGCCTAATGTCCCCATCTTGCCTTTAATTTCATGCTTTATTTGATGATTGACTCTATAACTTTTGGAGAGAAGCTCGAGGTCACCGAAAGCATTCGGCGACTCGCCAAAAGTCTTCTTTATCGCCCTTTGTATGCACCCCTTAGCCCTTTGGCACTGGACCTTTCGGCGGGTTAGCCCTTGCTCGCCAAAAGCTATCGGCGATTCACCGAAAGGGACTTCTCATCGCCAACTTGTTGAGAATTTTAAGCCAATCCCTTCGACAAGCCTGATTTATCTCGCCAAAGATATTCGGTGACTCGCCAAATTGATCGGCGAGTATGTCTATAGTTAAGTTTCTGTGCTTTGATACAAATATTTACTAACTTTTCTCCAATGTTTTGCAGATATAGTGCGAACAAATCTAGATAGGCCACCCCAAAAGAAAGCACGGGGCATTACTATAAACGAAGGGGGATCAAATCCTCCAAAGAAGAGAAGGCAAGAACTCCCACCGGGAGACAAAGGCAAAAGAAAGAAGCACACATTTGAGAGAGTGACAGATGAAACCCAGGATGATTTGTCTGAGCCTGATGAGCAGCCTTTGATTTCCCGAAAGGATGAGCTCCGGGCTAGATCTCAACCCACATCCACCAGAGTTCCCTCAGCTATCACTCCTCCTACACCAGAATCAGTGCCAGCTAAGGCACCCCTGTAACCCATGTGCTCCCTATCGTTCCTCCTCCCAGGCTTCTGAACAGATTGAAAGGACAGGGTTTACGAACTATCCTCGAGGAGAAGTTACTTTCGACAGAAGGCTTGGAGGGGAAGTATCCAGATGTGAGGGAGACCCTCCACTTCCATAGATTCGAGCAGTTCACCCGGTCTCGAGGCCCCTATATTCCCTCCTGGGTCCGCGAGTTTTACACAGCTTATGGTGATCTGGTTCCTAAGAGTAAGAAGAAGGCTAGTGAATTCAGATCGATTAAAACGGTCATGGTACAAGGCAAAAAGGTCGGGTGCATCAGTGAGTACATTAACACTGTAATGGGTAGAGATCTGCACTCCACACACCCTTATGATGGATTTCCTGTTGCTTAATCCTTAGATGCTTTGAATGGGTGGCTGGCACCCCTCATTTCAGACACCACCCCGAGGTGGATCGAGGTAGGAGTCCCAATTGAGAAAAGGGACTTGAGTGTCATTGCGCGTTATTGGTTTGGATTTATCAGTAGCTCCATCATGCCCTCCCATAATAAGTCTGTTCTCCGTCTTCCTAAGGCAGCCTGTTTGGGATTGATTATTTCTAGGAAGAGCATTAATATGGGGTTTATTATTGAGCAAGAGATGGACATGAGGGCCAAGCAGAGTAAGACCTCACTGTCGTTCCCAGTACTGATCACAGAACTATGCTAGCGAGCAGGAGTACCCTGGGATGATACGAGGGATATTGAGATTATCCCTTCCTCCTTCACTGATATCTGGCGTGTTGAGGCCGAGTACACTAGAGAGGAGGCTGACAAAAGGAGAGAAGCCCCGACAGATACTTCTCCAGAGGTGGATGTCGATTCTATATCTGTAGAGGCGTATTTGCCTACTCCGACCTCTAGACCTTCAGGTACTTCTGCTCCTTCTTCCTCCTCACAGGCCCCAGGTATATCCTCTTCCTCCCAGCATATCAAGATCACTCATGCAATGATCCTGAAGATGGGGCATCTTGCTCAGTAAGCTGACGTAAGAGCTACCAGACTGGAGAGAGATGTCCCATTAATGATTGAGGCTGTGATTCTAGTTGTACTGACCCCTCTGTTGACTTCTATTGACACTCTCACTACAAGAGTTGAGGCTTGTGAGAGCAGACTTGGGGCGACCTTAGAGGTTCTGACTTTGAAAACCGAGGTACCAGATTTGAGGAATGAGGTAGACTATTTGAAGTCTACCGACTTCACTTCATTGATCCAGGCTGCAGATGATGATACACTTAAATTACACCTCCCTAAAGAAGCATAAGCGATCGTTATCAAGTAAAGAACCCAACTTGTAGGTTGGGGTCAATCCCATGAGGAAAATGGTTTAGACCTTACTTTAACCAACAATTATATTCAATTAGTCAAATTACTTCCAGAAACAAGTAATTAAATGAGGGGATTTGTGAAACAAATTGTAAAAATTCAATAAGTGATCAATACACAAAGGTCAATCTTTGTTGTTATCAAGATGAGAGAATTAACTAGGGTATACGTGTTCCCCACAAGCTCATAATGCAGTAATCTTAGTAATAACAATCATTTCCTGGTAGATCGCATGCAAAGTGGTAAGTTATGTATCTCTAAATCCTTGGTCCGGCATTTAGAGAATTTCACCTCGCACCTTGGTCCGGCTACGTGTGTATAATTTACTAACCCTTACATATACCTCATATTAGCCATGATGATCGATGTTTGACTTAGTTATTACTTTGTACCAATCGACACTAAACTATTAGATAGTATCACACTAAATCTATGTTGATAATTCTTTTCTTGTTAATTACCTCCTTGGTCTGGCAAGTAGTAACAAGGCGAGTTCTAACGTAGGCCACCGTTAAAAAGACTTTTAAACGAAAGAATTATCAATGCATGCAAAGTACTAGTCAAGAATTTCGTATTTACTATTGATACTTTGTTAATCGCTCATGGTTCCCACAACCTTAGTTGTGGATTTAGTTACCCATATTAGCAAGAACACAATTCATAGTTTTAGACGGAGAATTCATCAACTTACGTAAGAAAAATAATAAACCCAGAAATTCAACTTGAATTGCACACCCAATATCTTCAAAACGAGCTTAGGAAATCAATAATTGCTAGGTTTGCAAATTAATCTCCCAAGTCACAAAGTAAAACTAGAATAATAATGTCTAACCCCCAAAAACGAGTTATACATACCCTATTTATAGAAAACAAGTCCAAAGTTAAAAAGGAAACAAATTAAGGAAAGCTTGTTCAAGCACGCGTCTTCATTCTATGAGACTGACTCACAGACCGTCAATGGATATACGGTCTATGAGTCCCTTCCATCAGCCAGGACTTGGAAAATATTTCAGCTTTCACCAATCAGCTTCTCTGAAGCAAACGACGGAACTGCAGTACGAACCGTAGATCGATCTACGATCCGTCAATCCCCCTCTGTAGCTCCACACTTGGAATCTTCAAAAATCAGGTACTGGAACCCTCACAGTATCAATCTACGGATCAACAATACAGTCCGTAGATCAATCTACGGACCGTCAATGGCCACCGTGGTTCCACCTTTGGTCAGATTTCCTTGATTTCCCTTCCATGCTTTGCCTGCTGATTTATGGCCATCACCCACGGACCGTCAATGGACCTACGATCCGTAGATCACTTCCGTGAATGCACCTTTTCTGCATTTCTTTGAGCTGTCTCTTTACTTCTGCGCCTGAACATCATTCCTGCAAAATATGATAAAAACCAATACAAAAAGGCCCTAGATACACACAACTTGTAAGTGAAATGTATTAGAAATACCGTAAACTCACGGTATATCAACACCCTCAACTTAAATTCGTTGTTTGTCCTCAAGCGACACACTAAGACTCTAAATGACACTTGTATAGCAAGCATTTCAAACACAAGCAATCACATGGCTTTCTACCCCACTCTCTTTGTGGGTACAAAAAAATGTTCTCTTAGACTCGATAAGCTAATTCATGCAAATCAAACCATGACAACGATTGACCAACCAACACACAACATACATTGTTTCACTATCACCAAGGTACCAACTCTCCGACAATGTACTAAGTGCCCTTACTTCAAACGAAATCCCTTTTCTTTCGCACAATGACTTATGAATTTGAGTACAAGGATTCATTCAACACTCACACTCAAAAAAATAACTTCAAATACAGTTAGTGCTCAGTACCATAGGCTTACCCTTATTTTTACTGCTTAGACTCTCCAAACTAGACTCTAGGATCATTATATGACTTTCTTGGCTTGTAACGTAGGCTCAGGGTCAGGTGTGGTACATTTGGGTATTTCTTAGTGACTTTCTGCCCTCCTTGACATTACACTAGGCTTTCAACCTCTTTTTTCCTTATTTTTGCCATCCTACCGTTTTACCTTCTTTCCCTTGATCTTCTTCAACCACAGACGTGACTTTAGACTTTGTAGCTTTTTTTACTTTTATTTAATTTTTTTTTTAAGCTTTCAACAAGTCACATCCTTTCTTCTCTTCTTCAACATCAAAATCTTTTCATACCCATTTTTCTTTCGGTTTCCTCTTTCATAGCCACCCTCAACTTATGTATTTTCCATTGGTTGAGGTGCACAATACCCGATGTCGGGTTAGGGCCAAGATTGAAGTTACTTTTTTCATTAGCCACCCTCAACTTAGGCTTTTGGCCTAAATTGAGATGCACATGTCCAATGAGGGACCGGGGTCAACATAGTCGATTATAGGAAGGTAAGTTCGGGGTTTAGAAAGAAATGGTTAAATTTTAGGCTCAAAGTATTTGGATCAAAGGGAGCATTTATTTCATTTGATTGGATCCTTGTTTTAGGCAATTTGTGAACTTATCAGAACAATGGCCTATGATCACTTCCTAACCTCTAGATTGAATTGTCTTAGCAGGACTAACCGGGCAAGTTCTAGTTTTGCACAAAAAATGTTTGAATACTCAACTATTCTCACACCCTCTTAGCACATAGTTTCATTGTCAAATTATCAGATTATCAGATTACCCAGTTCAAGTTTCAGCTTATGTCATGCCACCAAGTTGAGTCATTATCATGTCATACTCAGAGCCAACACATTCAACTAATGGTAGCCTACAAATTTTAGCACACATTACAAAATCTGACGGCCGACAGGTATCATTTTTCAAGTCATCATGCTTCTTTCTTTTTCATGCTTCTACACATACGATCCTAACACATGCCGGTTCAACAGAAATTAAACAGTCTCTTGGGGAAAAAGAACACAGGCAACAAAACCCCACGAGAGGATTATGAGTTGGGTTACTCAAACTTCACCCAATCACTCATAATCCATTTACCCCACCCTCAACAAAAATAGATGCAATTGGCCCCAATGCATACAAAGGCAGTAAAAGAAAATGGATTTGGGTGAAGCAAACCTGTGGCGCATAGCGCCGCGAATCATCAACAAGCGGGTGGGTCCGGTTTCTCGGTGCCCGCTGGAACAATAGTTGGGTCACCCTCAGTAGTGCCCACATCATCCATCATATCACCCTCAGTAGTGCTCACAACGTCCCTCACAACAGGTGGAACTCTACAATTGGGGCAGAGCTCGATGCCCCTGCAACGCTCTCACGCACCCTCCTTTGGCGCAACTATTCATCTAAAATTGAAGCCTTCCTAGCTGCCTTCTCCTGCCTTCGCTGTCTCTTTTGGGCTTTTTCCTTCTCAGTGCGACTAGGACGGTGCCTCTTACCTTTAGTATGTGTAGGCTCAGGCTCCTCCTCATCGGTCCCACTGAATAAAGCATCCAGTACCGTTTCATCAACCAACGTCGTAGGTGCAACCTGAGGCTCAACTGTAGGGGTAGCAAGAATGGCATGAACGTCGGCCCGGAGACTAGCTAACTCGGACTAAAAAGAGGATAGATCTATGGTCGGGGCTGGTTGCTCAAGGACTCTCAGTTCAGAGGCATCAAGACACTTATTAACGGCTTGGACCTTGCAGTCCATCATGCCCTCCATCCTTCGCTCAATTCTGGCCTCGGACTCGGCTATCGACTTTTGCATCCAAAGCTGGATGTGATGCAGCAGTGTGGCCATCTGAGCCTCTAATTTCTATACTCTGCCCAACAGGACAATAGCAGCCTCAAACTGTGGTGTGGACCGGGATGAGCTAGGAGCCATACTAGATGCCTGAGAAGAGGAGGTCGTGACAGTATCGGTGTGATCTGGTATACTGGGGTCACCGCCCTATGCCTGCCCCACCGTGTCTGCAAGATCAACACCCACGTTTGCCTCATCAAGAATGAGGCCTATATCCAAAGTCCCTGTAGGGTGAATCAACCTATCACAATGCCAGATTGGCACTCCAGAGTCCCTGCACAATTGGAAGATCAAACATGGAAAGGGGTAAGTAGTGAAGGTCTTGAATGCCCTCTCGTGAATCTCTGCCAACAGCATGCGGGCAAAGTCAATCTCCACTCCTGCTACCAATGTTGCAACCATGACCGCTCTATCCCATGTGAGTTGGTTGTCATCTTTTGTTGGCGACACCCTGTTACGACCAACAACCAGAAGAACTTGGCCACATAATTTAATGTGGCCTTTCGGATACCCAACCGTGGAGTGGTGACCCATTCCGCACGCTCGCCATCTACAGCAATGTACTTAGCCAGCCATAGTATAACAGCCTCTCGCTGCTTAACATTTCTCTGGAAAGTGCCACTCCACACGATGTCCCATCTGTAATCAAACTCCGTTGTGTTTAGTGCCCAAGAGTGACCCGTGGTCGGACCATAGAGAAAACGGCTGATGGTAAGGTGATATGTCCACCGGACACCCTCGGACCATAGTGGAAGTGAGAGGATCTTAGGCTAGGGGTTTTGACCGCTTGGAAATCGAACCACAGAGAGTGGCTGCATAAGAGGCATAGAATTCCCGCACCATCTCCTCGCTATACGTCCCTGGGTCTCGAGCCATCCAATCACACTTGGGGAGGTTAAAAATCCGGTGGATGTCCGGGACAGTGTGCAAGCTTCCCGTGAGGACTCTGCGCTCCTTTGTAATAAGTCGGGCCATCTTCTGTTTGTCATTTATCATCTTGGCATCTCGATAAATTTACCATTAGCCATCTACACACCATCTATTTAGCTCACCGACTACTGGAGTAGGATCATCATTCCGTGGTACAGGTACGAACTCTGAGATAGTGGCCTCATCAGACGAGGCAACTTGATCATCCTCACCGGACCCTGTGGCTGATTTAGCACTGGAACCTGCCGCATGGGCAGATTCAGACCTTGAAGTGGCTAGACTCAGAGCCCGATGCCTAGCCAGACTCAGAGCCAGACGTGGACCCCTCAGCTGCACTTGAAACAGCCCCAGTTGGTGACCCGATCAGTGTTTTCTCCTCATAAGACTGGGAGACAGTGACTACGTCGGGAAACACCTTCTGGGGGTGCCTCTGGTGGCTCGAGGTGTAGTGGGAGACGTCCTTGTGTTGGAAGAAACGTATGCTGGATCCTTTTCCGTGTCCGTGTCCATGTCCTCATCGATTAACCTGAAGCTATGGGCAACAGATTTTGACTTGCTCTATTTTGAGTAGGTGACTAGCTTCTTGGGTGCCATTGTACCTGTGGAAGCGATATTAGTGCCAAAACTAACCATAAACACACTAAAAAAATTAGAACTATAAACGAACAGTAACGAAGTCCCATGAAAAATTTCAGATAGAGGCTACAGTGGTCATCCACGGAGGAGACCTACGGTCCGTAGACTGATCTATGGTCTGTGGAGCCCTTCCGTGGATCAGAGGACCAACACTATTGGTTACAGATAGAAACCACGGATGTGCAGAACGGTTTGTGGATTGATCTACGGACCGTAGTCCACATCCGTAGTTTCACACTTGGTGAAATTTACTAATACATCCAACCACGAATTTAGTCCACGGTCCGTAGACGGGGTATCGTGGATGTGGATTGTGCCAGGTTTTAGCCGGTCAAGCTTACATCTTAAACTATTTTCAACAATATCCTAGTCTAACTATGTATTTCAACATTGAATCATGCTAGTTTGTCATTCTCATGATTCCGATTAATCATTTTAACCAAGTATTTAAGACAAACTTTGGAACCCTAAGTCGAAACTTACATTTAGACTTATAATCACATACAATAAGGCAACACAATCACTATCTATCGTTCCAAGGGTATTTTAACTTCCAATTTTATCATGCAATTACATCTACCAATTACCCAAGGTCAAGACCCGACTCCCGAATTTCTATAATCAATCTATGAACCGAAATTCAAAGTGAAGGGAAAGTCTATTACCTTACAAGCAACGAGGAGTGGGGTGATTGCGTGACGACACTAGGCTTTGCAAGACCAAAGGATTACCTCTTGGTTACTAAAAAAACACCGGACCTTGTGGGAATTTTTTAGAGGAAAGGGAATTTAGGGGTTTGAAGAGAAATGAAGGGAAGATTAATTTGGGGAGTGATAGAGTGACTATTGAGTGATTTAAGGAGTTTGGGAGGTTATAAAACGGTTGTGGGATTAAATGGAGGGAAGTGGAATGATTTAAAATTGGGGTTTTTTTTTTTTAAATAAGGGGGTTAGGGTCTGGTCAGGCAGCCTTAGAGTTTGGACCCACGAGACCCCATCTACGGTCCGTGAGTCCATTGACGGTCCGTAGATTGGGACCGTCGATGACATTTTAACTTGAAAAAATTTCAGAACATACCTGGGATCTACGGACACCATTTACGGTCTGTGAATTGAACCACGGACCGTCAATGGGGCCTGTAGATCTCTGCACTAGACATTTTTCTGCAGATTTCTCATTTCGTCCCTGCACGTGTAGCAACCATTAGGTTATTCTTTTTACATTTTCTGGACACTTTTTAGACACGGACCCTATGCTAATTCTAGCCAAAAACTTAAACACCTATCTAACTTAATACAGAGAATCAACTAAAACACAAAACTGCTATATGGAGAGAAAAACCTATCGTTGGCTAGATTGTACATCTTGGGTTGCCTCCCAAGCAGCGCTTGATTTAACGTCGCGGCACGACGCATGTCTCTTGGTTACTCAGACTTCATCAAGATGTTAGCCTCAATAACTTCTTGCACACTCTCAGCATTTTCCATATAGATCTTGATCCTTTGCCCATGTACCATGAACCTTGTTCCTTCCCTATTCTCAAGCTCAACCGCTCCATGGGGAAGCAATTTTGTGAGCAAAAATGGCTCAGTCCATTTGGACTTGAGTTTGCCTGCAAACAAGCGCAACCTAGAGTTGAATAGAAGCACAAGATCACCAACCACAAATTTTCTCTTTTCAATTCTTTGATCATGGTACCGCTTCATCTTCTCTTTGTACAAGGCTGAACTTTCATAAGCTTTTAGGCGAAAATCATCAAGTATATTCAAGTCAGTCATTCTCTGATTAGATGCGGCGCCCCAATCCAAATTTAGTTTCTTCATTGCCCACATTGCCTTATGCTCTAGCTCTACTGGTAAATGACAAGACTTACCATACACAAGTTGGTAAGGAGACATACCTATGGGAGTCTTGTAGGCAGTGCGATAGGCCCATAGAGCATCATCAAGCTTCCTTGACCAATTCGTTCCGGTAGCATTTACAGTCTTCACCGAAATCTGTTTAATCTCTCTGTTGGACACTTCAACTTGCCCACTAGTCTGCGGGTGGTAAGGAGTGGCTACATAGTGGCGGACACCATATTTCTCAAGTAGTGCCTTGAACAATTTATTACAAAAGTGGGAACCTCCATCACTGATTATTGCCTTTGGTGTACCAAATCTGGAGAAGATATTCTTTTTCAAAAATGCGGTGACACTTTTACCTTCATTGTTGGGGAGCGCAACTGCTTCCACCCACTTTGATACATAATCAACCGCAACAAGAATATATTTCATCCCATGTGAACTCACAAATGGACCCATAAAATTAACGCCCCATACATCAAACAACTCTATTACCAATATGGGATTCATAGGAAGCTCTTGCCTCTTTGAAATCCCTCCTTCTCTTTGGCAACGATCACGCGACTTTGCGAAATCATGAGCATCTTGGTAGATGGTAGGCCAGTAATACCCACACTGCAAAATCTTATGTGCAGTCCGAATACCACTATGATGCCCACCCACAGGCGACGAATGGCATGCTTCAAGTACACTCAACATCTCAACCTCGGGCACACAGCGACGAATAATCCCATCTGCACAACTACGATACAAGTAAGGCTCATCCCAAAAAAATTTCTTCACATCATGCATAAACTTCTTCCTTTGGTGAAAGGACAAATCCAGAGGCACCAAATCGCTTGCCAAATAATTAGCAAAGTCTGCAAACCAAGGAATCAGATCATGAGAAGCAGCCAAAACCTGCTCATCTGGAAAAGTATAATTTCAGTCCCATCACCAAGCTTTAGCATAGCTTCTTCCTCTAATCTGGACAAGTGATCGGCAACTTGATTTTCGGTCCCCTTTCTATCTTTTACCACAAAATCAAACTCTTGCAGCAACAATACCCATCTAATCAACCTCGATTTTGCATCTTTCTTCGCCATCAGATACCTCAATGCAGAATGGTCAGTATGCATTATGACCTTAGTGCCAAGCAAATAGGATCAAAAATTTTCGAATGCAAAAACCACCGCTAGAAGCTCTTGTTCAGTCACAGTATTATTCTTCTGGGCCACATTTAGAGCTTTGCTAGCATAATAAATAGGATGGAGTATTTTCTCTCGCCTCTGTCCCAATACCACACCAAACGCCACTCCACTTGCATCACACATTACCTCAAACGGTTGTCCCCAATCTGGTGAGATAATGATAGGTGCAGTAATCAACTTCTCCTTCAACTCTCCAAATGCTCTCAGACAAGCATCATCAAAATCAAACTTAGACTTCTTTTCGAGCAGTTTGCATAAAGGATGTGCAATTTTAGAGAAGTCCTTGATGAACCTCCTATAGAAACCTGCATGCCCAAGAAAACTTCTAACACTTTTTACAGAGATAGGTGGTGGAAGTTTTTCTATTACCTCAACTTTTGCTCGATCAACCTCGATACCTTTCTCAGAAATCCGATGGCCTAACATGATTCCTTCTTTCACCATAAAGTGACACTTCTCCCAATTGAGCACTAGATTGCAATCTTCACACCTTTTCAGCACCTCGGCCAAATGATCTAGACAACGGTCAAAAGAGTCACCTACCACAGAAAAATCATCCATGATCACTTCAATAGTGTCCTCCACTATATCAGAGAATATTGACATCATACACCGCTGCAATGTCGCTGGAGCATTACACAAACCAAATGGCATCCTTTTGAAGGCGAAAGTTCCATAAGGGCAAGTGAAGGTGGTCTTCTCTTGGTCTTCTGGAGCTATAGAAATCTGATTGTAGCCCGAATAACCATCAAGAAAACAGTACCAACCCTTATCAACAAGTCTATCCAATATCTGATCCATGAATGGCATGGGGAAATGGTCCTTTTCTATCCATGCATTTAACTTCTTATAGTCCATGCAGACTCTCCATCCAGTCACGGGCCGCATCGGAACAAACTCGTTTCTTTCATTAGGAACCACGGTGATCCCACCTTTCTTAGGTATACATTGAACAGGACACACTCAACTACTATCTGCAATGGGATAAATAACTCTGGCATCTAACCACTTGATGATCTCCTTTTTAACTACCTCTTGCATAGGTGGATTTAGTCTTCTTTGGTGCTCGATACTAGGCTTGTGATCTGGCATGAGTTGGATTTTGTGACAACAAATACCGAGAGGGATCCCAATAATATCCGCAATAGTCCACCCAATAGCTCGCTTTAACCTCTTTAACATACTCACTAAGCACTCTACTTGTCTTGCATTTAAATCTGCCGTAATGATGACCGGCAAAGTATTTTCTCTACCCAAAAATACATACATCAAATGCGGTGGTAGAACCTTAAGCTCCACTTTCGATGCCTCCACAATAGATGGTCTTGCGGGTGGGGACTCACTATTCTTCATGTCTAGCTCATACCTTTTTGGTTTTGACCGATATTCGCATCTATCTAATGCATCTACAAACTCATCGTACTCTTCAATACCATCACTCTCAAAGTTCATCATAACTGATGCTAATGCCTCAACACCTAGTCGCTCTTCAATTTGCACCTCTGTTCCACTCTCAACTCTGTAAGTTATAGCAGATACTGTTTGGAGCTCACCACTCTGCTTCATGGATCTACAAATATTAAAAGTTGTTTCTTCATTGTTCAGTCTAAACTTCATCTGCCCCTTCTCCATATCAACCAATGCACGCCATGTGGCAAGGAATGGTCTCCCAAGGATGATGGGAACCTCAAAATCAACCTCATAGTCAAGAATCACAAAATCCACTGGAAAAATGAAAGACTCCACTTTCACTAGCACATCATGGAGTACACCAATGGGCCTCTTCACAGTTCGATCAGCCATCAGTAACCGCATGGTAGTGGGCTTTGGGTCCCCTAGACCCAACTTCTTGTAAATAGACAATGGCATGAGGTTAATGCTAGCACCGAGGTCACACAATGTTTTAGCAAAGTGTAACAACCCGATAGTACATGGAATCGTGAAGGCACCAGGATCCTCCTTCTTTTGCACAAGAGACCTTGTAGCAATAGCGCTACAATGCTGCAATCTATCATCATCTTGAAAACTTACAGACCTCTTCTTTGTCACCATATCTTTCATAAACTTTGCATACCCAGGCATTTGCTCCAAAGCTTTTATCAATGGAACGTTGATGGAAAGTTGCTTCAACATAGTAATAAACCTGTGATATTTACCATCTTCAGTCTTCTTCACTAACCTCTGTGGAAAAGGTGGTGGAGGTCTAGGTATGGGGACCAC
>JAJOOI010024675.1:0-27354 GCA_029582585.1 Solanum bukasovii | reverse complement strand
AAATTCTTTCTTAATTCACTCTTCTAATTCAATTTTAATATAGTGTAATACACTTTTAATACAAGTTTAATTCATTTTTGCAGTTTGTTGGTTGATTTATTATGATTTGATTTCTTGTTTAAATTATTTCTTAATTCACTCTTCTGATTTGCTTGTTAAATTCATAATAGATTCAAGTTTAATTCAATCTATAGAATACTCTCTCGTCGTTTCATTAGTTACTTGTTTAAATTCTTTCTTAATTAACTCTTCTGATTCAATTTTAATATAGTGTAATGCACTTTTAATACAAGTTTAATTCATTTTTGTAGTTTGATGGTTGATTTGTTATGATTGGATTACTTGTTTAAATTCTTTCTTAATTCACTCTTCTGATTGATTTACTTGCTTAATTCATAATATATTCAAGTTTAATTCAATCTATAGAACACTCTCTCGTTGTTTCATTAGTTACTTGTTTAAATTCTTTCTTAATTAATTCACTCTTCTAATTCAATTTTAATATAGTGTAATGCACTTTTAATACAAGTTTAATTCATTTTTGCAGTTTGTTGGTTGATTTGTTATGATTTGATTACTTGTTTAAATTCTTTCTTAATTCACTCTTGTGATTGATTTACTTGCTTAATTCATAATAGATTAAAGTTTAATTCAATCTATAGAACACTCTCTCGTTGTTTAATTAGTTACTTGTTTAAATTCTTTCTTAATTCATTCTTCTGATTCAATTTTAATATAGTGTAATACACTTTTAATACAAATTTAATTCAATTTTGCAGTTTGTTGGTTGATTTGTTATGATTGGATTACTTGTTTAATTCATAATAGATACAAGTTGAATTCAACCTATATGCCACTCTCTGGTCTTTTTAGTAATTACTTGTTTGAATTATTTCTTAATTCTCTTTTTACTGATTCAACTTTAGTATTTGTGTAATACTACTTTAAATAGAAGTTTAACTCATTTTGAAGTTTGTTGGTTGATTTGTTACTATTGAATTACTTGTTTAATTCATAATAGATTCAAGTTTAATTCAATCTATAGAACACTCTCTTGTCGTTTCCTTAGTTACTTGTTTAAATTTTTTCTTAATTCACTCTTCTAATTCAACTTTAAGATAGTGTAATACACTTTTAATACAAGTTTAATTCATTTTGTAGTTTGTTGGTTGATTATTATTGACATATCAGTTTCAAATGGATCCCCTGCCAGATGAAAGCACATGGAACACACCAACACATGTTCTTAAAGAGGTTGTACTTCCACCACATGGGAAGGGACCTCCGGGAAGGCCAAAAACTAAAAGACATACACAACTGAGAGAAGATGAATTCAAAAAGGTGAAAATAACATGCAACAACTGTGGACAAAAAGATCACAACAGGAAGACTTGCAAAAATGTTAGGCCTTATGATAAAGAATAAAGAATAGAATAAAGAATAAGGAATAAAATCCTTTTTAGCATTTTGTTTTAGAAACTGATTAGTTTACTATAAGAATTTGGATCATTTCTTTGTCTTATAATTCAGTATTAATACATGTCTAGTTGTATTATGAAATTTTCTAGTTGTATGTCACTATAAAACGTGTGTTAAAAATGCTACGTATAATTCATTTGTATTCCATAAAAATTCTAGGTGGTGAGAAAAAAGTATTAAAAATAGTTATAATTCATTTGTATGACATATGTAAGTGTGGAGAAAATTTTTAAAATTGAAACCTGCATTATTGATATACCGTGAGTTTACGGTATTTTTAATACATTTCATTTAAGAGTTGTGTGTGTCTAGGGCCTTTTTGTATTGGCATTAATGTGTTTTTATCATGTTTGCAGGAAATAAGTTCGGACGTGGAAGTTGAGAGACACAACTGAAGAATGTGAAGAAAAGGGCATCTACGGACGTGACCTACAAACTCACGTTCCGTAGATAGTAGGTGTAGATGGACAAGCATGTCTTGAAGGAAGATCAGGGAATTCTTGACTAAGTGTGGAACCACGGTTACAAATGACGGACCGTAGGTCGACCTATAGGACGTCTGCAGCTCTATCAAATGATTCAGAGAAGGGGGTTCCAGTACCTGATTTTGAAAAGTCTAAGTATGGAGCTACGGAGGAGGATCCACGGACCTTGGATCGAACCACTGTCCGTTCTGCTGATCCGTCAATTGTGACTGAGGGTTGAAGATTTTGAAGTTGGAAAATTGCCTAAGTCCCAAACCACGGAAGGGACCTACGGACCGTAGGTCAGTCCATGGTCTGTAGGTCAGTGTTGTAGATTGAAACCGCGTCCAGAAACTTTATTACCTTATTTCGTTTCCTTTTTAGTTGGGACTTATTTTCCTATATATAGGGCATGTAAACCTCATTTTTGGGGGTTAGACCTTATTACTTTAGTTCTAGTCTTTGGCTTTGGAGACTAACTTGCAAGTTTAGCAATTCTTGATTTCCTAAGTTTGTTTTGAAGATTTTGACTTTGAAATACAAGTTGAGATTCTGGGTTTCTTCTTCTCATTACGTAAGTTCATGATTTCTTCATCTAAAAATATGAATTGTGTTCTTGCTACTATGGGTAACTAAATCCACAACTAGGGTTGTGGGAACTATGAGTGATTAACAAAGTATGAATAGTAACTAAGTAATTTTTGAATAGTGTTGTTGCATTCATTGATAATTCTTTCGTTTAGAAGTCTTTTTAACGGTGGCCAACGTTAGAACTTACCTTGTTGCTACTTGCCAGACCAAGAAGGTAGTTAATAAGAAAAGAAATATCAACATAGATTTAGTTTGATACTATCTAATAGTCTAATGTCAATTGGTGCGAGGGTGAAAACAAAGCCATACATTGATGTGATGTCTAATTTGAGGTAAAGGTAAGGGTTAGTAAATTATACACACGTAGTTGGACAAGGTGCGGGGTGAAATTCTCTAGTTGTTGGACCAAGGAATTAGTGATACATTACTTATCACTTTGCATGTAATACACTAGGAAAGGATTACTATTATTAGGATTACCGCGTTATGAGCTTATGGGGAACACATACACCCTAGGTTGCACTTGTTTCTGGGCAAGCTCAAGTCCAAGTGGATCGGGCCATTCTTAGTCACGCAAGTGCTCCCACATGGAGCGCTCAAGCTCGAAAACAGCGAGGGAACAAGGTTTAAGGTAAATGGGCAAAGGATCAGGCCTATATGGGAAAAGCGGAGAACGTGCAAGAGGTGGTTGAGGCCTACTATCTTGATGAAGTCTGTGTACTCAAGAGGCCCGCATCGTGCCGCGATGTTAAATCAAGCGCTGCTTGGGAGGCAACCCAAGATGCACAATCTAGCCAACTATAGGTTTTTCTTTTTGGTTTAATAATTTTCTTTGCATTTCTGTATTCCTTTATATAGGTGCTTTATTTTTGTTTTAGTGTTGGCAAGATATAGAATAGGGTCTGTGTCCAAAAGTGTCAGAAAATGTAAAAAGAATGGCCTAATGGTTGCTACATGTGCAGGGACATAAAGCAAAATCTGCAGAAAAATGTCTGTTGCAGAGGTCTACGGACCCCATCGACAGTCCGTAGGTCAATCCACGAACCGTAAATGGTGTACGGAGAGCCCAGGTAAGTCCTCTAATTTTTCTAAGTGTTGAGTGACTTACGGACCCAACCTACGGTTCGTAGGTCGACCCAAGGCCCATCGATGGGGTTTCGTGGGTCCAAACCTAGGGTTTGCCTCACTCGACCCGGACAGTATTTAAATATAACCCGTCATTTTTATATTCATCCCCCACATTCAAATTTCCCTCCCAACCATTTTTAACCTCTTCATCTCCTAGAATCAATCCGTATTACTCCCAAATCCCACAAATCACTCAACTTCCACTTCCCCAAATTCCCAAATCATTTTCCTCTCTCCAAAATTCCCTCAGTTCCCATTTTCCAGAACTTCCATTGTCCAGGTCCGGTGTCTAAGGCTAGCAAAGAAGTTGTTACAGTCCATTGTAATCACACATTCAATCACTTCCGATACTTGTAAGGTAAACTGACTTCACTTTAACTTTGAATTTCGGTATTCATTGCTCTATACATGAAGTCACGAAGTGGTCTTGACCTTGGGTTGTTTTTATATGTAATTGCTTGTTGAACTAATGTTAGAAACACTCATGGGACGATAGATTGTGATTGTGTAGTCTTAGTAATTGAATAACTTGGTGAATATTTGGTCTAAATGAAAGTTTCGACCTAGGGTTCCTAGTTTTGTATGCAATGAAAGGTAAATACTGAGTAATCGGAATCCTAGGGATGACGAACTATCATAAATTGTGTTGAAATGCATGATTAGACTCAGGATGGATGATTGAAATTATCGATAAATTAGTTTAAACATGAGGCATGTCGGATACTTGGCATAGACTTGATCCACGAGACCCCGTCTACGGACTGTATGTCAACCTATGGACCGCAGATCAGGTCCGTGGTCTGTTGCACATAACTATTCCACTAAGTGTGGAGCCACAGAGGTGTACTACGGTTCGTAGGTCAATCTACGGACTGTTCTGCACATCTGTGGTTCCCATCAGAGCCCAATGTTTTGGGACTTTTGACCTATGGAGGGGACCCACAGACCGTAGGTCTACTTACGAATCGTAGGTACCCACCGTGGATGACCACTGATGCTACTGTACATAGTTTTTTTAGTTTTCAGTTTGGTTCGTTCTTTGTTCTAAAAAAAATTCGAGTGTGTTATTGGTTTATTTTGGTACTAATTAAGCCTCCACAGTTACCATAGCTCCTAAGAAACAAGTGACCTACACAAAAAAGGGCAAGTACAAATCCGTGGCACCGATATTTTTGCTAATTGATGAAGATACTGAATCTGAGAAGGATTCCGCCTATGTTCCGCCTGCCACCAGGACATCCCCTACAGCACCCGCATTACTCAGAATTAGTCCAAGCAGGTGGTTTTTGATAAAGTCACTACCTCCCAGTCTCTGATGAGGATTATACACTGATCGAATCACCGGCTTATTCTGCTTTTAGCTCGGAGTCTACCACGGCCTCCGATTCTTTGGGTATTCTTCCGGCTCCTCATCTGGCTCTGGTTTACATGGGAGGACATCCTTCTCTGATGAGGCCACTAGTACGGGGGACATTCCCGTACCACCTAGCACTATGCCTGCTTCAGTTGCGGAGGAACCAAACAGGTGGTGCGTAAATGGTTAATGGAAGATATACGGGATGCAAGGGTGATCACTAAGAAGAAGAGGCCAACTCGTTTAGTATCTGAGGAGTGTCGGGTTCTTACGGGCAGCTTGCACATCGCTCTCGCTATTCATGAGCTTTTCAAGAAACACCGGTATGAGTAAATGGCCTGGAGTCTGGGGTCTTATAGTGAGGAAATCGTGAGGGAGTTCTACACTTCCTATGCAGCCACTCTCCGATGGTCTATTGACATATGGGTCAAGCCCACCACACAACCTCTACTCACCGCAACACTAGTACGTGGGTTCTCCGTGGATATATCTGAGATCACCATCCATCAGTTCCTCTACGGTCCAGCCCGCACTTGGGCACTAAACACGACCGAGTTTGACTACAAATGGGATATCGTGAGAAGTGGGGCATTTCATAGGAATGCCGAGCAGAGGGAGTTCGTGATGCGCTGGTTAGCCCATCACATTGCTACAGATAGAGAGCGCACCGAATGGGTCACCATCCCGGGCTTGAGCATCAAGAAGGCCACTCTCAATTTAGTGGCCAAGTTCTTCTAGCTGTTGGTATGAAATTAGGTTTCTCCCACGCAGGCAAATGATGTCCTCACTTGGGACCGAGCAGTCATGGTGGTAGCCTTAGTGGCCGGGTCCGAGATCAAATTTGCCCGCATGCTCATTGAGGAGATTCACGAAAGGGCTTTCAAGGTCTCCACCACTTGCCCCTTTCCTTGCCTCATCTTTCAGTTGTGCAGAGATTCTGGCATGCCAGTCAGGCATTGTGATAAGTTGATCTAGGCGACCAAGACCCTGGATATCGGCTTGATTAGAGATGAGGCCAATGTTGTCGCACCGCACCGAGATCTGTAGGCTAAGGTGCCACTTCTGGGAGTAGACTTAGTGATCAATATGGAGCAGATACAGGTTGATGAGCCTACACCTCCCACCCCCACTGAGGATGCTCCGACTTCCCATTATTCGACCGCCAGTCAAGCCCCGTTCTCCTCCCGAGCCATCATTTATTCAGGGTCTACGGTTGTTTCTCTAGCTCGAGATTAGAAATTGGAGGCCCAGATGGTGAGCACATTAGGCCTTGGATACGGTGCACGACAGAGGATTTCGCGACTAGAGTGGAGCAACGGATGGAGCAGATGATGGACCGAAAGGTTCAGGCGGTACACCAGTATCTTGATGTTTTTGAGCAACGAGTTTTAGATCGACCACTCCCCACCACAGGTGTCTCTGCATTTCAGACGGAGTTGGCTAGTCTCCGGATTGATATTGACACCCTCCTAGCCCCTGCAAAGACTGAGCCCGATTCTGCCCCCACTGCACTGGCCAATGATACGGTGTTCGATGCTCTATTCGGGGATGAGATGCTGCCTCTTACTTCTTCCTGTCATGCTGGGAAGTGCCCCCACTCCAGTCGGGCATTTGATGATACTGAGGTTGGCCGAGCTAAAAAAGGGAGCTCCAAGAGACTGAGGCAGCTCTGATGGCGTCTATTCTTGATAAGGAAGTGCGCCTGTAGAGGATTAATGAGGGTGCTCTTGGAGCCTCAAGTTCTAGGCCTACCACTGAGGTCGTAGCCACTAAGAGAGATGATGTGAGTACTACTGATGGTACGGTAAAAGTGGTTGATAACATTGTTGATGGTGCTAAGACAGTTGATGCGGGCACTACTAAGGGTGACACAAGTGTTGATCTAGCTGGCTCCGTGAAATCGAACCCACCCGCTTGTTGATAGTTCTTCGGCGCTATGCGCCACAACTTTGCTTCACCTGATCCTTTATTCGGTACTTTTTATGCATTGGGGACAATTACACTCTATTTTGTTGGGGGTGGGGTAAACGGATTATGAGTGATAGGGTGAAGTCTGAGTAACCGAACTAATAATCCTCTCTTAGGGTTTTCTTGCCTGTGTTCTTTTTCTCCAAGAGACCGTTTTAATTTCTGTTGAACCAGCATGTGTTAGGATTGTATGTGTAGAAACATGAGAAAGAATGAAGCATGATGGCATAATGAAAAATGATACTTGTCCAAAAATAAAATAAAATTGTGATATGTGCTAAAATATAAAGGCTAGAATGAGTTGAATGTGTTAGCTCTTAATATGACATGATAATGAACCAACTTGACCACATGACTTAAGCTAAACTTGAACTGGGTAACTGCTAATCTGATAATGTGATAATGTGCTAAGAGTTTGTGAGAAGAGTTGAATTGTTCAGACAAGTTTGTGCCAATCTAGAACTTTCCCGGTTAGTATTTCTAAGATAATCTACGCTAGAGGCTAGGAAGTAATCATAGGCCCTTGTTCTAATAAGTCCACTAATTGCCTAAAAGAATCCAACCAAATGAAATACATGACCCCGTTGATCCAAATGCTTTGAGCCTGAAATAGACCATTTCTTTCTAAACCCCTAACTCACCTTCCCTTAATCTATTGTTTTGGCTCCGGTCCTTCCTTAGACATGTGCACCTTGACTTAGGCCAAAAGCCTAAGTTGAGGGTGGCTAATGCAAAAGTTACCTCAATCCTGGCCCTGGTCCGACATCGGATATTGTGCACCTCAACTAATGAAAAATACAAAAGTTGAGAGTGGCTATGAAAGAGGAAACCGAAAGAAGAATGAGTATGAGAAGAGTTTGGTGTTAAAAAGAGAAAAAAGGAAAGATAGAAGAAGATGTGACTTTGTGTCAAAGAAGAAAAAGATGATGAATAAAAGTGTTGAAAAATAAAGAAAAATACAATGCAAGAAAAAGAAGAAAGTGAAAATTAAAATAAAGAGCTACAATGTCAAAAGTCACATCCATGGTGAAAGAGTCAAGGGAAAGAAGGTAAAAAGGTAGGATGTCAAAAATAGGGCAATAAGAGGTAAAAAAAAGCCTAATGTAATGTCAAGCAGGGCAGAAAGTCACTAAAAAGTACCAAAATGTACCACACATGACCCTGAGCCTACGTTACAAGAAAAGAAAGTCCTATAGTGATCCTACCGACTAGTTTGGAGAGTCTAAGCAGTGAAAATAAGGGTAAGCCTATGGCATTGAACACTAACTGTACTTGAAGTTACTTTTGAGCGTGAGTGTTGAATGAATCCTTGTAATCAAAATCATATTCATTGTGTGAAAAAGGGATTTCGTTTGAAGTAAGGGCACTAGTTACGTTGTCGGAGAGTTGGTACCTTGGTGATAGTAAAACGGTGTATGTTGTGTGTCTATTGGTCAATCTTTGTTATGTCTTGATCCGCATGAGTTAGCTTGTTGAGTCTATGAGAAGAGATTTCTACTCGAAAAAGGAGTCGGGATAGAAAGCCATGTGATTTCCTATGCTGGAATGTCTGCTTCTATACAAGTGTCATTTAGAGTCTTAGTGCGTCGCTTGAGGACAAACAATGAATTTAAGTTGAGGGTGTTGATATACAGTGAGTTTACCCTATTTTTAATACATTTCACTTAAGAGTTGTGTGTGTCTAGGGCCATTTTGTAATGGTATTAATGTGTTTTTATCATGTCTACAGGAAATAAGTTCGGACGTGGAAGTTGAGAGACACAACGGAAGAATGTGCAGAAAAGGGCATCTACGGATGTGACCTATGGACCATAGGTCTAGTCACGGTCCGTAGATAGTAGGCGTAGATAGACAGGCATGGCTTGAAGGAATATTAGGGAATTCTTGACCAAGTGTGGAACCACAGTTACAAATGACGGATCGTAGGTCGACCTACGGGACGTCCTGCAGCTCTGTCAAATGATTCAGAAAAGGGGGTTCCAGTACCTTATTTTGAAAAGTCTATGTATGGAGCTATGGAAGAGGATCCACGGACCTTGGATCGAACCACAGTCCGTCTTGCTTTGTGACTAAGAGTTGAAGATTTTGAAGTTGAAAAATTGCCTAAGTCCCAAACCACGGAAGGGACCTACGGACCGTAGGTCAGTCCACGATCTGTAGGTCAGTATCATAGATTGAAACCACGTCCAGAAACTTTATTTCCTTATTTGGTTTCCTTTTTAGTTGGGACTTGTTTCCTATATATAGGAAATGTAAACCTCATTTTTGGGGGTTAGACCTCATTACTTTAGCTCTAGTTTTTGGCTTTCGAGATTTACTTGGAAGTTTAGCAATTCTTGATTTCCTAAGTTCATTTTGAAGATTTTGACTTTGAAATTCAAGTTGAGATTCTGGGTTTCTTCTTCTCATTACGTAAGTTCATGATTTCTTCATCTAAAAATATGAATTGTGTTCTCGCTACTATGGGTATCTAAATCCACAACTAGGGTTGTGGGAACTATGAGCGATTAACAAAGTATGAATAGTAACTAAGTAATTTTTGAATAGTGTTGTTGCATGCATTGATAATTCTTTCGTTTAGAAGTCTTTTTAATGGTTGCCAACGTTAGAACTCACCTTGTTGTTACTTGCCGGACCAAGAAGGTAGTTAATAAGAAAAGAAATATCAACATAGATTTAGCTTGATACTATCTAATAGTCTAAAGTCAATTGGTGCGAGGGTGAAAACAAAGCCATACATTGATGTGATGTCTAATGTGAGTTAAAGGTAAGGGTTAGTAAATTATACACACGTAGCCGGACCAAGGTGCGGGGTGAAATTCCCTAGTTGCCAGACGAAGGAATTAGAGATACATAACTTATCACTTTACATGTAATACACTAGGAAAGGATTACTATTACTAGGATTACCGTTTTATGAGCTTATGGGGAACACATACACCCTAGGTTGCGCTTATTTCCGCGCAAGCTCAAGTCCAAGTGGACCGGGCCATTCTTAGTCACGCAAGTGCTCCCACATGGAGTGGTCTAGCTCGAAAACAGAGAGGGAACAATGTTTAAGGTAAATGGGCAAAGGATCAAGGCCTATATGGAAAAAGCGGAGATTGTGCAATAGGTGGTTGAGGCCTACTATCTTGATGAAGTCTCTGTATTCAAGAGGCCTGCGTCGTGCCGCGATGTTAAATCAAGCACTTCTTGTGAGGCAACCCAAGATGTACAATCTAGCCAACTATAGGTTTTTCTTTTTGGTTTAGTAGTTTTCTTTGCATTTCTATATTCCTTTATATAGGTGCTTTATTATTGTTTTAGTGTTGGCTAGATATAGAATAGGGTCCGTGTCCAAAAAGTGTTAGAAAATATAAAAAGAATGGCCTAATGGTGTGCAGAGACGAAAAGCAAAATCTGCAGAAAAATGTCTGTTGCAGAGGTCTACGGACCCCATCAACTGTCCGTAGGTCAATTCACGAACCGTAAATGGTGTACGTAGAGCCCAGGTAAGTCCTTTATTTTTTCTAAGTGTTGAGTGACTTACGGACCCAACCTACGATCCGTAGGTCGATCCACGGCCCGTCGATGGGATTTCATGGGTCCAAACCAAGGGTTTGCCTGACCCAACCCGGACAGTTTGTAAATATAACCCGTCATTTTTATATTCGTCCCCCACATTCAAATTTCCCTCCCAACCATTTTTAACCCCTTCATCTCCTAGAATCAATCCATATTACTCCCAAATCCCACAAATCACTCACCTTCCATTTCCCCAAATTCCCAAATCATTTTTCTCTCTCCCAAATTCCCTCAGTTCCCATTTTCTAGAACTTCCATTGTCCGGGTTCGATGTCTAAGGCTAGCAAGAAGTTGTTGGAGTCCATTGTAATCACACATTCAACCACTTCCGCTACTTGTAAGGTAAACTGACTTCACTTTAACTTTGAATTTCGATATTCATTGTTCCATAGATGAAGTCAGAAAGTGTTCTTGACCTTGGGTTATTTGTATATGTAATTGCTTGTTGAACTAATGTTAGAAACACCCATGGGACGATAGATTGTGATTGTGTAGTCTTAGTAATTGAATAACTTGGTGAATATTTGGTCTAAATGAAAGTTTCGACCTAGGGTTCTTAGTTTTGTATGCAATAAAAGGTAAATACCGAGTAATCGGAACCCTAGGGATGACGAACTATCATAAATTGTGTTGAAATGCATGATTAGACTCAGGAAGAATGATTGAAATTGTCGATAAATTAGTTTAAACATGAGGCATGTCGGATACATGGCACAACCTTAATCCACGAGACCCCGTCTATGGACTGTATGTCGACCTATGGACCGTAGATCAGGTCCGTGGTCTGTTGCACATAACTATTCCACTAAGTGTGGAACCACGGAGGTGGACTACGTTTCGTAGGTCAATCTACGGACCGTTCTGCACATCTGTGTTCCCATCAAAGCCCAATATTTTGGGACTTTTGACCTATGGAGGGGACCCACAGAACGTAGGTCTACCTACGAACCATAGGTACCCACTGTAGATGACCATTAATGCTTTTGTACATAATTTTTTTTAGGTTTCAGTTTGGTTCGTTCTTTGTTCTAATAATTTTTCGAGTGTGTTATTGGTTTATTTTGGTACTAATAATCCTCCACGGGTACTATAGCTCCTAAGAAACAAGTGACCTACACAAAAAAAGGCAAGACCAAATTCGTGGCACCAACATTTCGGCTAATTAATGAAGATACTGATGCTGAGAAGGATCCCGCCTATGTCCCACCTGCCACCAGGACATCCCCTACAGCACCCGCACTACTCGGAATTAGTCGAAGCAGGTGGTTTTCGACGAAGTCACTACCTCCCAATCTCTGATGAGGCTGATACATTTATCGGATCATCGGCTTTTTCTTCTTTCTACTCGGAGTCTGCCTCGGCCTCCGATTCTGCTGCTGGGTATGCTTCCGTCTCCTCATCCGGCTCTAGTTCACATGGGAGGACAACCTCATCTGATGAGGCCACTAGTACGGGGGACATTCCCGTACCACCTAGCACTGTGCCCGCTTCAGTTACGGAGGAACCAAATTGGTGGTGCGTAGATGGTCAATGGCAGATATACGGGATGGAAGGATAATCACTAAGAAAAGTGGCCAGCTTGTTTAGTATTTGAGGAGCGTCGGGTTCTTACGGGCAGCTTGCACATCGCTCCCGCTATTCAGGAGGTTTTATAGTGAGGGTCGGAGTCTAGGGTCTTATAGTGAGGAGTGTTTTACTCGAAAATATAAATGAAAGAAAAATGACTAAGTTTTTGAAAAATTGACTAAACTTATAGTTTGAAGAGAAATCGATTTCCCAAAAGAAACAGAGTTGCCACTTAATTTTCAGTAAAAAGTCAAGAAAAACGTAAGGTTTTCAAAAGACCTAAAGAGATAAAATCAATTGAAAAAAAAGGGTTCGAGTTCAATATACATTCCGAGAAGGTGTTAGGCCCTCGGAATGCCCGCTAACTTGCGGTTGACCGACAATTTGACTAAAATGACTTCGACTAATTTTTGGAAAATATTAACTAAGTAAGAAGACTCATTTTTTATTACTATTTTTTATTTGTCTATTTATTATTATTATTATTATATTTATTTTAACTAAGTAAAAGAACTCATTCATTTTTATCTGATTATTTATTTATTTTTTATTTTATATTATTAATTATTTTAAAAGGGAAATAAACTAAGAGGGGTCATTCTAAAGGGAATAATTTAAAAGGTGCAAGTCAAGCTAAAAGAACATATCTAAAACTAAGTGATAAGTAAAAAAATATAAATATATTTAACTGAAGGATAAGAAACTAAGAAATGACTTTTCTAGGGGAGTTTAATTAAATAAAAACCAAAATCAAATAAAAGGGTTAGAGAGTTATACAAATGAATAAATAATAATAAAAGAGGATGGTAAATAATAAAAATATAAACTTGGACTCTTGTCCAACCAAACTTTTCTCCTCCTGTCCTAACTAAAAATATTGCCATAATTGTGCTTGGTCCATTTAGATTAAATCTGCTGCTATCCATTGAGCCTTTGGGCCCATTTTCGTCCCTGTATCAGTCATTTACCATTTTTGCATATCACTGTATATCAGTGTATACTGCTGTATGCAGCCCATTTGGAGCTTTTTCCGAGACTGGCCATATGTCTCCAACCTGTACGTCTAACCCCGATGGCCTGGCTGATTCAATAGGAAAAAAAATGGAGCCTTAATGGCTCAACTCGGAAATGCAACGAGGAGATGTCCACCATGGACTCAATCCGAGGGGAATCATGCAAAGAAGACAAGATGATGACAATTAGGACATGAAGAAAGATCATAACAACTTAACACAATAAAAAAAGGTGCAAACATGAAGATGAAACACGAATTCTAGATTAGGCATGATATAATTTAGATGACCAACTATTGTGCAACTTGGCTCCACGTTCTGGGCATAATCGATAAAAATTTAATTGAAGTGCCAACAAAACAACACCAAACCAGTGATCAAGCTTACTAAGTATCTGCTAATGCGAATTTGTCACAGAAAAAAAAACTCAAGTAAAGAAATCAAACATAAATCCATAAATATCCAACTTATTCCTAAAACAAACTACTATGACAAAATCCAAGCTATCAAACAGATTAATATAAAATTTAGCTAAGTAAGATGAGGTCAACAAGGTGTCTTCACAACATCATTTGCCAAAAATTTTCACAATGAAAACTAATGCAAACCCAACAGTAATAATACAAAATAAAATAAATCTCATACAATATCTAAAAGAAAACTTTTTAAAAAAATGCATACTGTGCACCTTAAATTGCTACCTGAACAACATATACCTTAGAAATTCAAAACATTTCTATGAAAATCTTTTTAGTACAAGCAACAAATAAATATATGTATCAATATGAGTTGCCGAGAAGTTCATTTTTAGGCTACAACAATTTTCATATCTCAAAGAAATTCAAAATCGATGCACCTTTATCAAGTATGATCTCCAAATAATCCATACATCAAACTCAAACAGTGAATACAACAAACAATGTGAATAGGTGTAACAAGTCACTAATTATAACACTTGAAATCTGGAAGAAAATTACTACTTTAAAAAATGGCAAAACGGAACACACATCATAAGGAAAGAAAGAACGAAAAGCAAGAACAAGAGTATTACTTTTTCTTGAGTAGCGACTCTGGGACTCGAGACTCCGAAGATGATTCCACCACCACCCTTGAACCCTGGTGAGGTCCGAGAAAAAGCTCGAAGAACAAAAAATAAAATTAAAAACTAGGGGCCAAAGTTTTGTGGATTCGGTGTTATAAGAACAATGTTCTTTTGCCTAAAATCGTCCTCCCTCCTCTATTTTTTCCAATTTTTCTTCCAACCCTGATCAAAGAGAAAGAGGGGTATTTATAGGGGAATAACTAGGTTAAATTTGGGGGGAAATCAGGCAGAAATTCCAATTCAAAATTCAAATTCCTTTTTCACTGGATAAGACTGAGGAGCTGTCAATAGTACCAATTCAAATGGTAAATTGAAGGGAGCCGTCTGATTGTAAGAGAAGGACGAACAAAGCTAGGAGATCTCTCCACCTAGCTTGGTTCGAGAATATTATGTACGAGAGGATAAAAAGAGAGGGAGAGAGCACGTGCTGGGCTGTTGCTCGCGATTTGCTGGGCTGTTTCGAGTTTTGTAATTTTCTGGTAGCTGGGTTGTTCGCGAGGAAGAAGAGAGACGCATAGGTTGGCATGTGTTGTTATACAAATTGTTGGTATGGGTATTGAAATGGGTTTATGTATGGAGAATGGACTGTTTTGGTATGTTGTATATATTGTATTGGTGGGCTAGGATTTAATTTCAGAAAAAGAGAAGTGGGTTGGAAAAATGAAAAAGGCCCAAAAATGGGTCTTACAAAGAGTTGGAATAAATTGATTATGTGTGGCTAAAATTGTAATTAAATAATAGCCCAAATAAATTTCAATTGTAACAAAATCGAACTCAATCAATAAATTTGGTCAAAACTTAAACAAGAAGAATTAATATAAATTAATTAACGAGCTTCTTATTTTTTAACAAAATAAAATAATTAACTTAAGTATAAACTAAATAATTTAAAATATAAACTATTATATAACTAAACTAATTAACCAAATATTTAATTACAATAAAATCTTTTTGAGATGATTTTCTAATAATCATAAAATATACTAATTATATATATATAATTATGTAAAACATATATATTATCTAAAAATTATAAAAAGTGAAAAAACTATTTAAAATAACTTGCAAACTATTATTATTTTTGTTGAATTTTTTATAAACTAATTATTTTAAATCGTTTGGAATTTAAGAAGCTCGACGATTAATTTATATTGTGGAGGTCCAAAATTGGGTGTCAATAATTGTCCCTCGTTTGACTTGGATTGATGAAAGAAATTCGAGGCAAATGAAATTGACGAATCCAATTTTGACCGACCACATCTTCATCCTTAAGAAAAATGGCTTTGGTACGGACTTTAGGAATTATTGCCGAACCCCGGAAATGGGTTTTCCTACATATCTCAGGCTATATGAGAATTCAGGCCACTTGTAGTTCGATACACTCGATTTGACGCACAATTTTGAAAGAACTCAAAAGTCATCCCGATATCAGATTATGAAGAGACCGAAATGCTCGCAATAAGATTTAAGAGCGGATGTTGGAATACAACCGACTTTTTAAGACTGAGCTCACCTATATATCCTTAAACATTTGGAATCAGGCTGCTTGTAGTTCAACTCGATCGGTAGAAAAGGAAATCTATTATGCAAGATAACCTTTGGCTCTGAAAGAGTGACAAAATAAGTCGAGTATGAAAATGAGGCTTGCAACCTCTTAGCCATGAATGTGGAGCTCTTCACATCCATAAGTAAGAACTTACACGGACATAATTTCCAAAGCTCTTAGTGCATTGTCACTCGGATTGGAAAGTTGCTCCCGACGAAAACAAATTTTTTTCGGATGCAAAACTGAAACCGATAAACCTAAAGAAAAACCCGCATGCCTTCTGATAGGGGTGTGGTTTGATTGTGGTTGAAGTCGCTCCTCAACTCGCGTCCTAAGAGTTTGATACTCCTCTTTGGACTATGTCCCAGTTCGCTGCTAAGAAAAAGTTCCACGTTGTGTTGCATCCTTATTGATGTCGTCCGCACTTGTGGTTTGATTTGAGAATTCATCCTCTTGGATGCTCTCGACAAAGACTGAAATAAACTTGTTAGTAGAAACTATAATTGGAAAAAATGCTAGCATCTCCTATGATGCTTTTCAATTACTCTTGCTTTGAAAGACGTCGTATAGATATGTTCAGTATATGTCTGCACACTCAAAGTAAACAATTAGTAAAGAAAGATCATCCATGTAATAAAAAGTATATCTTTATGGATAAGCATAAACATCTTTTCAACTAGATGAGAAAATAAAGGAGTATTGAGAGTAAAAGATAATGGATATCGCTTTCGAACACAATATGATTTGCTGAGGATTTGAAGATGTCGTTGCTTGTTTTCTGCATGGCAAACTCCGGCGATCTCTGCAACGAGTTAGATGACTCAATGATTATCCAACTGTAACAAGGTGGATGGCTAGATGATTCTTCAACCGTAACGAGGTGGATGACTCGATAATAGTCCAACTGTAACGAGGTGGATGGCTCGATAATTATCCAACTGTAACGAGGTGGATGACTCGATAATAGTCCAACTGTAACGAGGTGGATAGCTCGATGATTATCTAACTGTAACGAGGTAGATGACTCGATAATAGTCCAACTGTAACGAGATGGATGACTCGATGAATATCCAACTGTAATGAGGTGGATGGCTCGATAATAGTCCAACTGTAACGAGGTGGAGGGCTCGATGAATATTCACTCCTCAGCTTGTGCTAAGGAAAAGTTCCACATTGTGTTGCATCTTTTCTGATGTCGTCTGCACCTGTGGTTCGATTTGAGAATTCATCATCTTGGATGTTCTCGACAAGGAATGAAATAAACTTGTTAGCAGAAACTATAATTTAAATAGAGAAGTGATACGTTTTACCGTATTCAGCAAATGTTCTTTTCTATAAATATTGTGACGTCATCTTCCATCGGTTTTGACGCAGTAGATGATGACTTGATATGATGTAGATGATGACTTAATATGATGTGGATGACGATGCTTCATTGATAGGGTGATGATTGGTAGGATAACACTGCTACATAGAAGGATGATGACGTCGATGCTCCATTGATAGGATAATGTTTGATGATCCATCGGCGGGATGATATTGATGCTCCATTGATAGGATGATGATGCTTCGTTGAAGATCCATTAGTAAGATGATGTTGATCCATTGGCAAGATAATGTTGATCCATTGATAAGATGATGATGCTTCGTTGATGATCCTTTGGTAGGATAATGTTGATCCATTGGCAGTATGATGTTGATCCATTGATAGAATGACGATGATGTCATTCTCGGTGGTGGTACTATCTCATTTGATAATACTACAGATATGTTCCCCTGGGTAGTGGTATTATCTTAATTGATAAAATTGTAGAAATGTCCCTCTGAGGGGGTTTCACATTACCGCATCTGACATTGACGCGATTTGTGAATATTCTTCAAATATTCTTGATACTGAAAAATGTAACTTGATGTCATTGTAGATGCTTGTACATGTTGAGTGTGATGATTTCACTCACTTGTTCATATGTGAACATTTGTACTCATTGTGACTCATGCTTTGCTGGGAATTTGGCCGAGGTGTTGTTGCTTGTATTATGAACTGTTTCCTTTTTCTTCTAAAAAACTTCAATGACTTTCCTGCATCTACAGAAAAGTTATCAATTTTGGAGAGCTCTTCGCCCTTTTGACTTCTCCATATTCATTTAATAGAGGAATATGATGATCTTGAGGCAAACTTATAAACCTGCATCCATAGAGAAATTGTTAGTTTTTAAAACAAACTGATCTGTGTTGAGTTCTTCAATCGCTTGCTCATTGTCTTGCTATCTTCGGTTGATCACTTCGATCTCTTGATCCTCGATACACATAAGATGAAATTATACAAAATATTTAACATATCAAAAGCCTACAAAGGGATTTTCAAAAATCACTGACAAATGTTATGTCATGCGTAGCTTAAATGAACGTCCTCGGTTCGAAACTTCGGTGTATCTGATAGCTTGTTATAGAGAATTCAAAAATCCTTAAATCTTGGGAAATATCTGACACAGTCATCCCAAAATCTACTATAAATGAAAGGTTTTCCTGTTGATTCTAAGATCCAAAGGTGTCGGAGGTTGTTGTGGTTGACTATGAACTTTAGTGATGCCTGAGATATTTGAAGTTAGCTTTAAACTTCTAATATGTTTGAAATATTCAAAATTTACTACAAACTTGTAGTGATGCTTGAAGAAATTTTTGAGGCCATCCTCAAAATTTTTGTCCCAGTTAGATGGCTTGGGATATCTCAAACTGTTGATATATGACTTGTAGATTTTTTGAAACCCTCTCAAAAATTTTGTCCCAATTGCGATTCTCAATGTATCTTCAGTCTTGACTTGTTGTAGAGATCTTCTTTTTTGAGAATTTTTGAGTCTCTCTCAAAAATTCTGTCCCAGTTTCTATTGTAAAGAAAAAATAGAAATCTTACGGGAGATATGACTGAACCGTTGTGGCGCCTACATATCCCGTTGAGGCAGGAATCAGGTCAAACGTAGTTCCCCTTCTCGAGGATTAACAAAATAAGAAAATAAAACAAGGAACCGACCGAGGCTGACATAGGCCGCCTACGTATCTCATTCTTGAGAATTTAGGTTGAACATAATTCATCTACAAAAGGAAACATTAAAAGGGGTAAAAGGGGTGACCGAGGCCAACATGGGCCGCCTACGTATCTCATTCTTGAGAATTCAGGTCAGACGTAGTTCATTACAAGAAATCATTTTCTAACTACGGAACATAAGACGATTACAAACAAACGATGTGATTACAGGGAAAGAAATAAAATAAACTCTAAATCTTCAAATATAACAGCTTTTGATAGCATCTGAGTCGATTGACAACTTGAGATGAATGTCTATGTTCAACCACGACATGTGATCAAACAAATGCATCGATGTATCTTCTAAGTAAATTGTTGAGTTCTTTTTTTCGAGATTTTTTCATATGGACCTGGATTCTGACTTCTTTGACACGTTCATCCATTTCTAGATTTACAGTTTTCGTCTCATCCAGATTCGACTTACCTTGAGTCTCGAACTGTTTCAAATCTTTGACAAAGTGTTCAAATATCATTATCTCCTCGTCATGCTCTTCAAACTCACCTTCATCTACCTTATTTTGTTTATTCAGCTTATGACATGACATGATATTGACATGTTTATAAAATTATTTTTACTGAAACCAAAAACAAAGACTGTTGGATAAAAAATTAAAGCAAGTAAAATAAATTTTCGCAATAGAAGAGGCTTTAGTTGAAAATAAGGAAATACGAACTTTGACCATGACCATGAGCCATTTTGCCTTTTTCAAAACATTACGAGGGAAATTAAAATATAATTAGGTAAAATAACACAAAAGGTGGGTTCCGGGCCTTATTCGGACTACCCCAAATTTTAGAAATAGCATAAGATTCATCTTTGTCTATCAAGATGAACGAGGAATCAAGAGTGGAGTGGAAGTCCAATTAAGAACTTGCTCCATTGGCTCGGCATCTCGTATGCTTGGTGTCTCGATCATCTTCTTGGGCGCAACATCACCTTCTTCAAAAAGATCCCCAATTCCTTCTCCAAAACCGTCATCATTGACATATTTCCCTACCAGAAAGGACTGGCATAAATGAGGCACAAACCTTAATGGACCATGATTAATTCCCTTCTTGTTCTGACCCTCTCTTGACACTAAAGCAAAAGCTTGATGGGGTGTCATGCTCGTAAAATTGAGTTTATCATTTACGGTCGGAGAAGCTAAAACCTTCCCAAGGTTTTCAACACCAGCCGGAACTATCACCTTTACCATGCACCACTCATCCTCCGTCTCTATCATATTGATAGTGGCGCCTCCATAGTTCGGCAGAGGATTATTGTTGACGTTGGGTACAGTGGTCTCGACCACTTTCTTGTCGATCAAGTCCTGGATCATGTGCTTCAAATTAGTATAGTCTTCAGTATCATGCCCAACACCTTTGGAATGATATGCACATCTTCGATCGGCTCAGTAAAATCTTGATCTAGTATCGACTGACTTAGGCTTGACTGGATGAATAATACCTATCGCACTCAATTGCTCAAACAACTTCGTCCGACTTTCAATAAGAGGAGTAAACTTTCGAGCAGGTTTCTTCTTAAGATGTGGACAAGGGAAATCATAACTGCCTTGCTGAGGGGAAGGCATTCGCTGATAATTCAGAGTATTCTGACGGGGAGTTTCTTGAAACTTTGGGCCAATCATGTTAATAACAAATCCTCAACGATTCAACAGTGAATTACCATTGGGATTGGAAGTGACAGTTTGAAGAGTGACAATTCTTTGATCAATCAAGTCTTGAATTTTTCAAGTTGATGCAATCCTCAGTGGTATGTCCAACACCTCCTGAATGGTAAACACAATGAAGATCGGGCCTGTAAAGTCTGGAATTGACATTGACATTTTTTGGATCAATTATTTGTATTAGACCAGCTGCTTACAATCTCTCAAAAAGTTGTGTTTGACTTTCGACCAAAGGAGTAAAGACTCAAGAAGGTTTCTTCAAAAACTCCTGACAAGAAAGGATGTAATTATTTCGTGAAGATGGAGGTACTTGGCAGTAACTTGGAGGATTTTGGCGTGTAAGAACTGGCATTTGGGAATTTGGATATTGTGGTGTTTGGTAGCTAAGAGGGGCATTTGGTAATTTGGCAATGGAGCTTGGTAATTTGGATGATTTGGTGATGGAGTTTGGTAATTTGGTTTGATGAGGTAAGGATTTTATGGAGCTAAAGAGTAGGTTTTGGATGGTAAAGACTTTCGAACATTGAGACTAGTATGCCTCTTTGATTTTTGGCTTGATTCAAATGAGATAGAGGAAACATCTTCCCACTTCCTCCTCAATGGTCCCGAGAATTCATCTTGAGGAGTCATTCAATAGCTTCACCAATTTTGACTATCTCACTGAACTTTCCTCCTAAAATGAACAACATCCTATTGTAGTACTCCGGCTATTGAATGCACACAAATACTTCAATAATCTCTTTCTCGGTGATGGGAGGCCTAACCCTTGCAGCCTCTCTTCTCCAACGGTAGGCATACTCTCAATAGCTTTCAGTAGAATTCTATTTGATTCTCTCTAAAGAGTATCGATCAAGGATGAATTTTACATTGTAACCAAACCTTTCAATGAAGTCTTTAGCCAAAGCGTTCCAACTTGGCCACTGCTTGATTTCTTTAGAAATAAACCATTCCAAAGCTTCTCCTTTTAGACTTCGACTAAAGAGTCGCATTAACAAAGCCTCATCTTTCCCAACTCCAATAATTTGATCACAATAAGCCCTCAAATGAGTCAAAGGATTTTCAACTCCACTAAAAATATAAAAATTTGGTACTTTAAAACCTTCTGGAAGCTTCAAATGTGGATGACGACACAAATCTTCATAATTCAACCCCATAATGTTTGGGGTGTATTGAACGTCTTTCATTGCATTCATAACTTCCTTTCTGATGCTCTGCTCAGCCTTTCCTTTTATGACCTTCCACTCCTTCTGCTTCTCATTCTCCTTCGTCTCTCAATCATCGAGTTCAAAATGTGTAGTAGAGAAAGGGTGTGATTCTGGCGATATTGGAAAATGAAATACGATTTTTAGAGGTATGGGTTGAGTGGTGGGTGGGTTTTGGACAATTTGAGTAGGGATTTGATGGATCGGAGGAAGATTCTGAAAAACGTTGGTATTTGGATTTTGAGGAGTAGGTAACTTTTGGTGTGAGGAGCTAGCATGGTGTGGATTAGGGGTGGTTAAGTCGATGAAGGGAGGTTTTGGAATCGTAGCGGTGGTTGAATTGTTTGGAAAACGTTTGGATTTTGGATTTGAAGTAGGAAAATGGAGTGGAGGTCTTTCATTGTCTGGAGTAGGAATGTTGGCAACAATAGCTATATTCGTCAAATCTTGGGCCTTATCCATTTCAGCCCTCATTTTAGCAATCTATTGGAATAACTGTGCAATCAACTTGTTCTGTTCAGCAATGATGGGGTCATTCACAGTAATTTTGGTCAAATCAGTATTCTCAGCATTTTGAACCACTTTTTCTTTGCCTTTTGACAAACATTGGTCGGAGAAGGAATCTTTGTGGTCTTTGGACCTTGTGAAGTATGGATGTTCTGCCATTTTCTCAACACAGATCAGTTTTGAGTACCTGACAAAGAAAAACAACTCAAAGGCAAATGTGTTAGTTTGTGTTGATGATAAATAATACAAAATATCACACACATTACTGTAAACACATAAGAGTTGCTTCATTTGAAGATAAACTAGCCCACGTGTATAGAGAAATAACTAAATAGACAGGAATTTGTCTATTTGATTTTGAGTTAAGTGAATCAAAAAGGTCGATTGAGTCGAGACAAAGTCGATTGTATCTTTCATTGTCGTACTTCTGATTTTTTGATTGAGATGTAAAAGAAATTTCTTTGTAAGAGTTGGAAAACAAAAAAAATATATTTCTAAAAAATGGGGACCAAACCTTGAAAGGCTACCTACGTATCTCACAAAAGATAATTCAGGTCCTACGTAGTTCGACCAGATTGAATCTCTTTCGATTTTAGACGGTGAATTTTTTATTTTTTATATGAGAGAGTAAGATTTGAAAATGAATTTTGATTTTTTTATCTTTTTTTTGGGAAACTAAATACTCGAAGAGTATTTGGACGCACTTTTGATAATGACTTGATATTTGTGCTTATAGGTTCTAAAAACAATTCAGAGAGGGGTGAGCTAGAATATCTCCAAATAAAGCAACATATTCCACACAAACAATTATAACATGTAAAAAAATATTGCGCGTTCTAAACATGTATGTGACCCTTTTGTGCCAAGGGTAGGCCTAACTATTTGAAGGATGTATAACGTCATTTGAAACATTCCATTGCCCCAAAACTCAAAAGAAACTGAGTCGCCACTTAATTTTTAAGTAAAGAATCAAGAAAAACTTAGGATTTTCAAAAGACTTAAACAGATAAAATCAATTGAAAAAAAAAGGTTCGAGTTCAATGTACATTCCGAGAAGGTGTTAGGCCCTCAAAATGTCCGCTAACTTGCGGTTGACCGACAGTTTGGCTACAATGACTTCGACTAATTTTTGGAAAATATTAACTAAGTAAGAAGACTCATATTTTATTACTATTTTTTATTTATCTATTTATTATTATTAGTATATTTATTTTAACTAAGTAAAAGAACTCATTCATTTTTATCTGATTATTTATTTATTTTTTATTTTATATTATTAATTATTTTAAAGGGGAAATAAACTAAGAGGGATCATTCTAAAGGGAATAATTTGAAAGGTGCAAGTCAAGCTAAAAGAACACAAGTAAAACTAAGTGATAAGTAAAACAATATAAATATATTTAAATGATGGATAAGAAACTAAGAAATGACTTTTCTTGGGGAGTTTAATTAAATAAAAACCAAAATCAAATAAAAGGTTAGAGAGTTATACAAATGAATAAATAATAATAAAAGAGGATGGTAAAGAATAAAAATATAAACTTGCACTCCTGTCCAACCAAACTTTTCTCCTCATGTCCTAACTAAAAAAATTGCCATAACTGGGTTTGGCCCATTTAGATTAAAGTTGCTGCTATCCATTGAGCCTTTGGGCCCATTTTCGTCCATGTATCAATCATATACCATTTCTGCATATCACTGTATATCAGTGTATACAGTAGTTGTATACCAGTGTGTACTGCTGTATACAACAGTTATACAGTCCATTTGGATATTCACGAGAGGGCCTTCAAGGTGTCCACCACTTACCCCTTGCCTCATCTTTTAGTTGTGCAGGGATTCTGGCGTGCCGGTCTGGCATTCTGATAAGTTGATCCAGGCGACCAAGACCCTAGATATCGGCTTGATTAGAGATGAACCAATATGGTCGCACCGCACCGAGAATTGCAGGCTGAGGTGCCTCTACTGGGAGCGGACTTAGTGATCGATGTGGAGCAGATACAAGTTGATGAGCATGCACCTCTCGCCCCCGCTGAGGATGCTCCGACTTCCCATTATCCGACCGCCAGTCAGGCCCCGTGCTCGTCCCGAGCCACCCCTCTTCAGGGTCTGCAATTGTCCCTCTAGCTTGAGATTAGAAATTGGAGGCCCAGATGGTGAGCATATTAGGCCTTGGATACGGCGCGCGACAGAGGATTTCGCGACTAGAGTGGAGCAACAGATGAAGCAGATGATGGACCGAAAGGTTCAGGCGGTACACCAACATCTTGATGCTTTTGAGATACGGGTTTAGGATCGACCACCCCTCACCACAGATGTCTCTGCCTTCCGGACGGAGTTGGCTAGTCTCCGAGCTGATATTGACACCCTCCTAGCCCCTCCAGAGACTGAGCCCGAGTCTGCCCCCACTGCACTGGCTGATGATACAGTGTTCGATGCTCTATTCGGGGATGAGATGCTGCCTCTTACCTCTTCCCGTCATGCTGGGAAGCGCCCCCACTCCACCGAGGGTACCCTTACAAACGCCTCTTCCCGTCATGCTGGGAAGAGTTTGGTGTTAAAAAGAGAAAAAGGGAAGATAGAAGAGGATGTGACTTTGTGTCAAAGAAGAAAAATATGATGAATAAAAATTTTGAAAAATAAAGAAAAATACAATGCATGAAAAAGAAGAAAGTGAAAATTAAAATAAAGAGCTACAAAGTCAAAAGTCACATCCATGGTGAAAGAGTCAAGGGAAAGAAGGTAAAAAGGTAGGATGTCAAAAATAGGGCAAAAAGAGGTAAAAAAAAGCCTAATGTAATCTCAAGGAGGGCAGAAAGTCCCTAAAAAGTACCAAAATGTACCACACATGACCCTGAGCCTACGTTACAAGAAAAGAAAGTCCTATAGTGATCCTAGCAACTAGTTTGGAGAGTCTAAGCAGTGAAAATAAGGGCAAGCCTATGGCATTTATCACTAACTGTACTTGAAGTTACTTTTGAGTGTGCGTGTTGAATGAATCCTTGTAATCAAAATCATATTCATTGTGTGAAAAAGGGATTTCGTTTAAAGTAAGGGTACTAGTTACATTGTCGGAGAGTTGGTACCTTGGTGATAGTGAAACGGTGTATGTTGTGTGTCTATTGATCAATCTTTGTCATATCTTGATCCGCATGAGTTAGCTTGTTGAGTCTAAGAGAAGAGATTTGCACTCGAAAATTGAGTCGGGATAGAAAGCCATGTGATTGCTTATGCTGGAATGTCTGTTTCTATACAAGTGTCGTTTAGAGTCATAGTGCGTTGCTTAAGGACAAACAATTGATTTAAGTTGAGGGTGTTGATATACCGTGAGTTTACGGTATTTTTAATACATTTCACTTAAGAGTTGTGTGTGTCTAGGGCAATTTTGTATTGGTATTAATTTGTTTTTATCGTGTTTGGAGGAAATAAGTTCGGACATGGAAGTTGAGAGTCACAACTAAAGAATGTGCAGAAAAGGGCATCGGACGTGACCTACGGACTGTAGGTTTAGTCACGGTCCGTAGATAGTAGGCGTAGATGGAAATGCATGGCTTGAAGGAAGATTAGGGAATTCTTGACTATGTTTGGAACCACGGTTACAAATGATGGACCGTAGGTCGACCTACGGGACGTCCTGCAGCTCCGTCAAATGATTCAGAGAAGGGGGATCTAGTACCTGATTTTGAAAAGTCTAAGTATGGAGCTACAGAGGAGGATCCACGGACCGTGGATCGAACCATGGTCCATCTTGCTGATCCGTCGATTGTGACTGAGAGTTGAAGATTTTGAAGTTGGAAAATTGCCTAAGTCCCAAACCACGGAAGGGACCTACGGACTGTAGGTAAGTGCACAGTCTGTAGGCGAGTGTCATAGATTGAAACCGCGTCCAAAAAATTTATTTCCTTCTTTCGTTTCCTTTTTAGTTGGGACTTGTTTCCTATATATAGGGCATGTAAACCTCATTTTTGGGGGTTAGACCTTATTACTTTAGTTGTAGTTTTTGGCTTTGGAGATTAACTTGCAATTTTAGCAATTCTTGATTTTCTAAGTTCGTTTTGAAGATTTTGACTTTGAAATTCAAGTTGAGATTCTAGATTTCTTCTTCTCATTACGTAAGTTCATGCTTTCTTCATCTAAAAATATGAATTGTGTTTTTGTTACTATGGTAACTAATTTCACAACTAGGGTTGTGGGAACCATGAACGATTAACAAAGTATGAATAGTAACTAAGTAATTCTTGAATAGTGTTGTTGCATGCATTGATAATTCTTTCGTTTAGAAGTCTTTTTAACGGTGACCAACGTTAGAACTCGCATTGTTGCTACTTGCCGGACCAAGGAGGTAGTTAATAATAAAAGAATTGTCAACATAGATTTAGTGTGATACTATCTAATAGTCTAATGTTAATTGGTGCGAGGGTGAATACTAAGCCATACATTGATGTGATGTCTAATATGAAGTAAAGATAAGGGTTAGTAAATTATACACATGTAGCCGGACCAAGGTGTGGGGTGAAATTCTCTAGTTGCCGGACCAAGGAATTAGAGATACATAACGTATCACTTTGCATGTAATACACTAGGAAATGATTACTATTACTAGGATTACCGCGTTATGAGCTTATGAGGAACACGTACACCCTAGTTACTTTCTCTCATTGATAACAACAAAGTTTGAATCCTGCTCACTTGTTACTTAACTACAATCAAGCATTTGTTTCACAAATCCTCCTCCCCCCCCCCCCTACTCCTTTACTTACTTGTTTTGGAAATACGTTGACTAAACGAATATAATCGTAAGTTAAGTTTAAGCCTAAACCATATTTCTCGTGGGATCGACCTCAAACTACTAGTTGAGTTCTTTACTTGATAATGATCGCTTATACTTCTTTAGGGAGGTGTAATTTGAGCGTATCAATTATGAATGAGTGTTGTATTACAAATGTATAAAACATGTATTAAAGTTGTTTTAAAATTGATTTAAATAAGTATTGCTAAAAGTTGACAAAAACGGTAATAAATTAAAAGTATACTTAAAAGTGGTAATTATTAAAGGGAGAAAGGACAAATATACCCCCGAACTATCGTAAATGGTATGCAAATACCCTCCATCATACT
>JAJOOI010024674.1:0-27876 GCA_029582585.1 Solanum bukasovii | reverse complement strand
GTTGTGAACTTTAGAAATCTTGAATTATTGTGGGATTTTAGAACTTTAAGTTGTGAACTTTAGAAATCTTGAATTATTGTAGGATTTTAAACTTTACGTTGTGAACTTTAGAAATCTTGATTTATAGAATTTATGAACTAATTATTAGGTTGAACTTTAGAAATCTTGATAAAATATAGTCTTTATGAACTATTTGTAATTTTGAAACGAATTCTTTGTAATTTTAAAACAAATTTTGAAAGACTTTATAAGTCTTTAGATCACATTTTTTGAATGTTAATTTAAGTTTGTTGTTTTATATTTTTTGTAGATTCTTTATAATGTTTTGTGTTTGATTGGGGTTGAATTGAATTGAATTGAATTGTTTTTGCAGGTAGGCATCCGATACTGGTTGTTTCTGCTATCAAAAAAATTAATGAAAAAGTGACGGACAGGGTGGTTTTGTCTGTCGCTTTTCTGGAATTTATTTTTTTAAAAACCCAGAAAAGCGATGGACAGGGTCCTTTAGTCCGTCGCTTTTTAAAAAAAAAAAAAAAAACCAGAAAAGCGACGAACATGGTCCTTTAGTTCGTCACTTTTCTGGATTTTTCAAATTTTATTTCCAAAAAATCGATGGACGGCGTCCCATTGTCCGTCGCTTTTCAAGATTCTAAAAAAATTAAAAATTAATTAAAGCGATGGACTTCGTCCCTTTTTTAAAATTAAAAATAAAAAAAACTGACGGACGACGTCTCATTCTTCAAAATTTTATTTTTAAAAAAAAAAACGCATTGAGCCAAAAAGCGACGAGATTGACTGTGTCACTTTTCTATCACTTTTTTCCGTCTTTTTTTGACAGTTTTTTAGTACTGTTTGTTGATGATAAGTGAATTGTATGAATTGATGCATGAGGTGACAGATTCATATGAAATTATGATTAAATCCATGTCTAATGCTTGAATTCTAGATGTTGATTGAAAGTAGGTTTTAACCTCAATGATGTAAAGTATGAGATTATGCTTGTTTTATGAAGTTTATATAGATGTTTTAAAGATTCTTTGAGAGTGAAGTGTGAAGGATTCTGATATTGTTGTTGTTGTTGTTTGTTGTTTGAAAGACCATTCTCATAATGCACATTTAACATAATGTGAAAGAGTCCTCACATAATGAAGATTAATAGGGTTGAAAGGTTTTCTCACCTAATTGAGTTAAAGGCTAAAGAGCCTTCATAACTAGAACATGGATGGTGATAGTTTCTCATGCATTGTATAAAGAGTTATTTTAATGAACTAACTTATATTGAATGTCAAGGACATCATTCCATGATACATGAGTTAAAGTAAAGACTTAATAACTATCTTGTGGGATTTATCCTTAGCACCGAGTGGATATTGAAATGAGATGGAGGCTCACACATAGTTTAGTCCGGGTTTCCCAAAGCATATCTCTTGAGATGGAAACCCTTACCAAGTGGAGTCCGAGTTTCTAGTAGCAATCTTTCTATTCCATAACTATGTGCCCCATATGATGTTTAGCTAGTGGATCCAACTAACCTAACAAACCAGTTCTACCTTAGACCAACCTTTTTCGGTGTGGGTAACACCGGGAGGGATCATCTGATAGCTCACATGGTCTCATGTCGGTGAAGGCTAAATACCAACTACAACAAGATCTAATGATGAACTAAGACATGCTTGAAGAAGTATCTCATAGTGTTCAAATATAATGAACTAAGGCATGCAGGAAGAAGCATTTCATAGTGTTCAAATACAATGAACTAAGGCATGCTTGAAGAAGCATCTCATACTGTTCAAACATAATGAAATAAGATGTGCTTGAAGAACCATCTCATAGTGTTCAAAATAATAATAAACTAAGATGTGCTTAAAGAAGTACCTTGAAGTGTTCAATGAAATGAGGAACTAAGATGTGCTTAAGAAGTACATCATAGTGTTCAAAAGTTTTAAAAGATGACCGACATGAATGATGGCGTAAAGTTGTTTACTTACCATGGGTGAGATTTATGGGGTCTTATTCATGCCTTGCACAAGTATGTTTTGAGGTTATTCATGAAGTGTTCCTCTTGTGTTATGATGACCTTTGTATTATAACTTATGTTTTTCAACTATCTCTATGATGATTTTTAAACTTGACATATAGCACGATTTATAATGAAATGTCCCTTTGAGCATGTTTTAAAGGTTTTTATGCATGACTATCATACTTAGTGCATTTTTGTACTAACACCTACTGTTCCTACATTTTCCCCAAGTTTAGGGTCTAGTTCTCGAGGTGATCATTCTAGTGGATAAATCTTGGACTTGTGTATCTTCCTAGCTTATTGGTGAGTCCTCATGGTTCGAGGACGGATTTTCATATGTTGTAGTTCCTTTCATGTATTTCTTTTCTTTGGACATGTTATATGGGCTAGGCCCGATTTCATTAAAGATTGTAATAGATGGCTATATTGAGACAAGTCTAGAGTTCCGCTTTCTTTTATGAAAATCTTTTTAAGACTTGGAATATGATTTACTCTTATTGTTATATTTCCTGTGTTATGAGGACTAAGTGGATTGTATGCAGTCCTTCAGGGGTTCTCTACGCCATGTTACATCTAAGAGGTACCCCTGGGTCGTGAAATGAATAGTGACCCTAAACATACCCAAAATGTCTCCACTTAAATTGGACTAAAACCGAAAAAGACTTGTTTAACCTTCAACTTAAGTGACCTGCCCAGGGACCATGTGAGGTCCCATGAGCCGTGGTCCCCTTCGTGGACCATTGGGTAGTGTTTAGGCAATCATTTGTTAAGCCCCAAAATCCTAAGACTTCTTCATGGAGGGCTCCATGAGTCGTGGTCACTCTCGTGGGCCTTGTGGTAGTCGCTAAGCCACCCTCACTCAACCTTCACATACGAAGGCATGACCACGACCACTCCCAGAAGCCATCTAAGGCTTCACATGCCATGAAGTGGCTCGTGTAGAGAAAGGAAATTTGGGGAAGCCTTGGGGGATTACTTCATCACAACCGCGGGTCGTGAAGGGCCTCGTGGTCATGGGCAGTGCCTTGGAAAAGTATTGGGCAGCCTAGGCTCTTGGCCTTTAGCCTTCGCTCTTGCCCTCTTTCCTCGACTCTAACGATCACGTTTATCTCTAGTTTAGCGTAATAATTTTCAATGTGTTACATTTCCACCCTTAGTTCTAATTAGAGTGATCTCATTCGAAGACGAATGTTTCCAAGGGGGGTATATTGTAACACCTCGGTTTTAGATAGATAAACTTTTTGTGAGAAATAAATTTGAAATAGCCAATGAGATTTGTGAAAATTAGTCTTTAATTGTAAGTTTTGGGTCAACTTAAAATGAACATAACTTTTAGTATTAGATGAGTTAGGTGGTCCATTATATATCAAATGCAAGATCTTTGAGTCCTATTTCCAATGCCACCGAGATTGCTAAATTCCGAGTTCTGATGAGAGAGATATATCCGTCTGAGTTAAGTTTGTCCGATTAAGAAAATTAATTCAAATTAAGGAGGGGTATTTTGGTCTTTTTCTTACCTGACTAATTTCACACATTTTTTTTACCCAAATAGCGGTCTAAACTGATTAAGATTATGTAACAACCCGAACCGTTGTTATTTTGAAAAGGCAAAACATCAGAGAAAAATTGTGCCTATCATCCTTCCAGAACGGGCTAGATGCCACTATAGATTATGACTTATCGCTCGCGCCATAGAGGGATGGACGGGACATAACCTAAATAACGGGAAGTCTTATTTACTCCTTTTTTCCAAAACACAAAAAAGAGGCGAGGATCAGCCTAGAAACCCTCAAAAGGCTGCTCTAGGCTTGGGAAGAAAGGAGAATGAGATTTCTAGCGTAAGAATGTCGATAGCTTGTGGATTTCAGGTCAAATCCACCGCCACGAGGTCCGGAAACCAGATTTTGAGCCGTAATCCCGTGCAACTGCATGGTGCCCGGTAGGCTAGGCTTATTAAATTGAGTAGTCTTAAATTCATGTTAACTGTGTAGTATATTATTAATTAACGATAAAATTCATGTGTAGGCCTGTGGGTACGGAAAATAGGGATTATTGCTTATATACTATCAGTTGTTGAATAAAATTGAAATCATCGAAGGAATCCTTGTTCTGTGGAATGGGTTTAGAGGATGTTCGACTCTAGTTTTGGTTTTGTGTGTGCTTGCTGTTGTTGGTTCCATGTTTGTGTACATGAATGGGATCAGAGAACATGACTCAAATGAATATGAAAAGACTAAGTATAAATAATTACTTGCCATGAACCTATTACTTGATTGCATGAGAAGGAGTATTTCTCCTTATGGATGTGATTGTGACTGCGGTTGTGTTGACTTAATCGGGTGTCACGTTCTGTCATATCTATTGAATCAAATGTTATGTTTCGACACATATATTGGATCGAGTGTCACGTTCCGACACATACATTGTACCAAGTGTCATGTTCCGACAGATATATATATTGGATCGTGTGTCACGTTTCGACACACTAATAGTTTGGGTGTGGCTTACAAGAGAGAACCATTGAATCGTCATATCTACTTATTACTGAGAATGTGGAATTATACATTGCTCTAAAATGATGACTGAATCGTAATTATGTATATGTATGCTTATTTTTTTATATATCTCATTATTGAATGAACTATTAATGGTCAGGCTCAAACCGGAATAAGATACGGTAAGCGAAGACTGAGGGTTCCAAGGGTTACTGTGTATTACGTTAGAGGTGGTTGTGTCGCAAAGGATAGGTAGTTGGGTCATACCTAGGAAGGGGATTCGTGTTGATAGGTAAGCAAGCCTTAAAAGCATGTACCATTTGGTCAAAGGTTATGTGGTGATGTGGAATAAATAAGTGTATGTTATGAGTGGTTGGTCGGGTTGGTAGTGGTTACATCTAGAACCTCTCTAAAAGGTAAAGTGTTTAAGTTATGATCAGGAGTGGAGTGAGTAAGAGGTTAGAGTCAAGAGTACTAGTGTATTTTAAAGCAGTCGTAAATGCTAAGGGAATAAGGATATGAGGATGGAGAAATGAACGGTCTTATTGAATGTTTCCTACCAGTATTATGGGGTGGATATCAGATTGATAAATGATGTCTGTCAGTACGTGTGGTTGTACTGATACTACTGTTTCTATGCCTTTTTGGCATAGTCTAGTTGAAGGGTCAATTATGTTTCATATGTAAAGATGAAGACAATCTCCAACAACTTCTATTTTTCCTTCCATCTGGTGGGGGTTGCGTCATTAGAAAAGAGGCAACATAGCAGAATTAGGACTTACAGCTCCACTCCAGGAGGCCAAAGTCTTTGATAAGAGACGACGATGAGGAGGAAGGGCCATAGGTCCATCCACGGCCCGTCAATCGAGGTCTTGTGGGTCATGGCTGGCAGTTATTTTTAGGGGCTCAAGGGTCTTTTCCAGTTTTAATTAAACTGAAGTAGTGTCATTTTTCCTAAGTCTAAGACACCTATATAAGTGATTTTAACCCCCAAAATCCCCCTATTAAGTAATTCTCTTATATCCCAATTGAGTTCCCAAAACTCCTCTCAAATATTCTCTCTCTAGAAGTTGGAAGAAGAAGAAGGAAAATGAAGTTATGTCAAGATCAAATCATCAATTTTAAAGCTTTTGTGGGCTATTTTAATAAGGTATGATGGTTTTTCATCCATGAGATCCTTCTTCCCATGTAGTCCCCTAGAATTCCACAATTTGAAAAAGAAGTTCCTCAATTTAGTTAGGGTTTCTTCCATTATTATGGGTTATGATGAATGCCTATCCTATTATTTTAGGGTTTTATTGATATAGTGGGTTTGATGCCATGTGAGGGGAAACTCAATGGATTAGATATATCCTTATAGGATTGATGAATTATGTATAAAATTGCTCTAAATTGAAGCATATATGATGAATATGATATTAATTACTTGAGATTAAAGCATATATGATTATCATGAGATGTAGTGCTTGAGAGTAAAGGCTTAGACTATGCATTGTTGATTGAAAATGCTATGATGTGGAAGAGAAACTTCCTATAATAAATTGATAAGCATGATTGTATTAATGTGAAAGGTTTACTCACATGAATGATTCTTGGTTGAAGGGATTGCTCACCTAAAATGAATCTAGACTAAAATTCTTAATGAATGATGAGGCTAGAGACGATTACCCTTGACCTTTATATAAAAGGATGTGAGGCGATTCCCCTACTCCTTAGACTTGAACAAGAGGCGAGTCCCCACGTTCTTACTATGATGAATGGACATGGAGTCGAGTACCCATGCTCCTTATGAAATGATGTGGAGGCGAGTACTTGCATCATATGATGAGGTTGTGGAGGCGAGTACCCACAATCTAAAAGTAAGTAAGGGAAGAGGTGATGTCACGCCCCAAACGAACCCCCTAGACGTGACACGATATACTTGACCCCGAAGGAGTCTTATACAATCCCTTAGCATATCATGACATAAGAATATAGGAAAAAATGCATAAAATTTAAAACATTCTTTACAATCAAAGTCTTTATAAAATATGACAGTATGTCTCAAACCATCTATAACATTAGAGTTAAAACTCTTCAATACAATCTTAGGGAAATGGCCCTTACATAAATCTAAAACATAAAAGAAAGATATAAAGGACATGTGGTCAAGTCTTTGAATACTATAAGGACTCACAAATCTTCTTCTTCTTGATCTACTAGAGTACTAGCCACGAGGATGGAATGCAATATCTCCAAAGCCTACACTTAGAGAAAATGTAGAATTATGGGTTAGCACAAAATGTACTTAGTATGAACCCATGCAAGAAAATCCTTAAAACATGCATAAAAAGGACATTTTGTTTAAAACTATGCTTCATGCCACTTTTGAACATTATCTTTGAAATAGTTGGAGAATGTAGCTCATAAGACAAACCGTGCACAATTCATCATAACATATAGAATATCATCATAAGTACAAGCATAGTCTCCAACACAACATAATGCATACTCCAATCTTCATCAGACATGCTGCACATGCATAAGTACATACCAATATCATATCAATATAACAGAACTATCACATAAGAAACCCTAAGCTACACTTGTGCAATGCATAGATAGGATCTCATAATCCTATCTACACTAAGTCTCACTTTTAGGAAACCATGATCATGCATAACATAAGTTCATACCAACATATGAGTAACCCAAAGTCATACTAGTGCAATGCAAAGGGAAGATCCCATAACCCTACCAAAGGCTAATTATCACATTTAGACCACCAACAATTAAACATACATATCTTACTTTTAGTTCATCCATAATCAACATACATAAGTAAGGAGATATTCATGATCATAACTTGTAACAATAAAATTCAACCTTAATATTCATGCATATCATACATACATAATTCATAAGTCTTCATAACATAAGAGAACCTAACCATAACCCCTCTTAAAGTCCACTTGTGCAATGTATGGGTGAAGTTCCATACCCCCACTCATACTAAGTAGTACCTCTTGAGGATTCATAATTAGATTCCATGTTCTTATCATAGCTCGTATTCGTATTATATAGGGATACTATCCTTAACCGACATAGACCATGTGAGCTACATGAAATCCGGTGTCGTGTAACCCCATACTGAAAGAAGGTGTCCTACTTGCCTAAGGTAGGATTACATGTATAGCTATAAGGTGGATCCACTAGCTAAAGACCTACGTGGGCACGTAGTAAAGGGATAGGGAGATTGCTTCTAGAAACCCTACATATTGCATTGACGGAGGGGCTTCCATCTCATGAGGTTGCATAAATGACCCAGCCTATTATATTGATGGGAGGACCTTTACCTCATTGTCCATATCCACTCGGTGATAAGCATTATTTCCCAAAATTACTTGTTTAAGTCTTGAATTGGATTTACATGTTTGAAAGGGTATTTTACCCTTCGTTCAACCCAACTCGTAAAATAGCTCATAGATTCAATTAGGTGATAATTGGACTTTCAACCTTAGAATCATCATTAGTATGTGAGTAAACCTTTCACACCAAGATCATGTGTTTTCATGAGAATGAACTTTCAATCAACACAATAAGATCATCATGGTCATGTACATTTCATGCATAATAATGTGTAAGGGTGCATATGACAACTAGACTGTCAATTGACACCATATATACATCATAATCATGCTTATGCATGGAGTGTGTGTGTGTGATTTTCCTTGCAACGACACAACAACAACATTTATCATCGTAGACTCTTCCCTCGCAAAGTGTTCATAAGCAAGTACATAATATCAGAATCATGCATAGTTCACATATATTGCATTCAAGGATTATAGACCATGTAAAGCAACACATCTAACATTCATCATAATAGACATGTATATAATCATACTTTAAAATATTTCATTCACTGCATATATAGGTTCAAATACTCATATTTTTGGTCATTTGGGTAAAGTCCTTCCACAATAAACCATATACAATTCAACATGAATAATAGCTTCATTCTTAAAGCCTCTACATTCATAGTTCATTCATTTTAACTTTTACTCTGAAAGCCCTAGAAGTTACTTCATACTTCAAGCATTACTTTCAAGAAATACCTCACATGGTCATCATGTAAACCTAACTCTCAAGATAAACTAACCACATGCTTCATTCTTGATCAAGTATAAACATATAGCATCAAGTAAACTAAAACTCAATACTACTTCAACCATGATTCATCATCTAAGACCTAATCAAGTTAATTCATGTCTACAAGGTTTAATCATACGTGATTCATGTATAGGTGAGCTAATCTAAGGCAATTCGTCAAGAAGTTCATCAATCTTAGAGGTTCACATCTAAACCCTCAATTTGCCTCTTTCATGACTTAACCCTAGAATCTTAGGTTAATCAAGAATACATGTAGAATTATACTAACATTAAGTAACTACATCATAATTAAATACCTCCACCTTTCAAGTGGATCAACAAGTTCATATAAAATCTTCATCAACAAATACAACCCTAGCAAATTGTCTTCGAAGGCTAAGAATCAACATCAACCCTAAATTACTAGAATTACGCAGTTAGATAGGTATATTTCATCATTCAACAACTTAATAAACATAAACATAACCAATTGACAAGCTTATATGATCAATCAAGTCATACCCTAGTTCACAATTTAGGAAAAAGGGGAAAGCATGGGTCCAACGAAGATTTTCATCAAAATCCATCAATACTCCATTAATCCAATCATAAATTATCATAATTAATCATAATAAACCTTAATTAAACATTTTATTTCGTTTTAGAAGAAGACCCATGACTAGATTTGAAAACCCTAGACTAGGTGAATTTGAAAACATAGTTGAAGGGGTCCTTTGTGATTGCTAACCAAGAATAAAAAGCATCCATACCTTAGACTTAGAATCCCATAAAATTCATATGAAAAAACCATATTCTTGAAGCCCTATCTTGATCCCTACCTTTGTTTTTCAATGGAGTCTAGAGAGAAGATTTGGGGAGGGAAAGGAAGTTGGGATTTGATTTGGGGTCTTGGGTTATGATTTATACAAAAGTGTTTTAATGACTTAAAATAGTTTATATAGGTGTAATAAGTACATATAAAACTACCCTTAATGAAAACTTAATTAAAAGAATTAATTGGAAACCCACTTATCTTTGCCGAGATTTTGGACAGCATCACAGGCTTGGACTCACGCCCACCACTCATGGATCGTGAGTGGACCTACGGGTCGTGCTTTCCAGTCATGGATGGAGACTGGGGATTGTAATATTGGACCTTGACCTGTGGAGCAAGACCACGAGGCGTGGATGGATCCACGGCCAGTAGGTCCAATCCGTAGGTCATGCCCTTTTTGGACAGCTTAGGTTCTTTGGGGTCGTAAGATGAATGAGTTAATGACTAAGTTTTAGGGGTCTATTATCTTATAAAGGTGATTAATTAACTGACCTCCCTTAACCCATAATTATATACCTAACTAATTCTCAAACCCCTAACTTAAACTTAAAGGCTGTTAAAACACCCCAATCCACAAGACCACCACCCCCGGACCGCGGGTGGGTGTACTGGCCGTGGTTGGCCTCCGTGGTTGGGGACTGCAGTTCCTTTTTAGAGCCTGTTGCTGGCCTTGACCCATGACCTCAATCCACGGGGCGTGGGTCCATCTACTGGGTGTGAATGGCCATCCGTAGGTCACTACTATGTGACCTATTTTGGTTTCTAGGCAGCTTTGGGGGTTAGGCTTTAGGGTCCCCTCAAGGTCCCCTTGGGTGGTCCTTGGGGGGTCGTACCCAGATGTTTAACCCCTATAACCCTCATTCTAAGTACGGGAACCATTTGTTGTGATTTTAACCCTCATACATCACTCCAAAACTCTTTCGAAAGTCTCTAGAGCTCAATAGTTCAACTTACAAATTTCCGAGTTGTTACATTACCCCCCCTCCCCCCTTAGGAACATTCGTCCTCGAATGACACTTTAAAAACTTTAAGGAATTAAATACTCAAGACTAGAAGCCTATCATGCATGATACATCAAAATGTGCAAAACATAAAATGCAGTAATCACATTATGCACAATTCAAAAGGAGGAAACTTCAACTCTGCCTCAAGACATGGTCAATGCAACACAAGGGAGTAGGAACTACACCTACTAACCCAATATGCATGTAACTCAGCATACCTCATGTTCATAGGAGGAACTACCTTCTCCTAGTCATAACATGCTCAACATACTCTCATGGGGCTCATATTCAATCACTTCTAAAAAAAAACATTTCATTTGAGGAGGAATTCTCAACTCCTACTTAAAACATGCTCATATAACCTTCTCATGAAGTACCATAAGCAACTCTTACTCAAAGCACTACAACATGAGGGAAACAATGCACATAAACTCATTTTCTTTCAAAACACAAGTTTTCATGAATATGCATCATATAAAGAAGTCATGACAACACATAAGAACATAACACAATGTTAGCTAGGCACACCATCTCCTCCTTGGGAGTGAGCCTTCACAAACACTTCCAAACATCATTAATCAGATAGTCATAGGAAGAATTACCTTTTCCAACTATAAGCAAGCTCAACACAACATTATGGAGCCAATGTGCCATTTCATCAAAAACTTAACAAAGCATGTTAATAACCTCATCTCATGCGGTCAAATATGACATCATCATACTAAGATGTACAACAACATGAGGCTAAATGTAAGCATATGATCTCGCCCTTTGGAGTAAGCCCCTTACTAAGACCTCAAATACTACTCCTTTCAAACAAACCTAAAGCTTTACCAAGATGCATTATGACCTTACCGGGTTCTAAGAATATTAGAGGTATAATGATCATGCATCCAAACCCTACTAAGGTTAACAAGAGTAACTCTAAGGGAAAAGGGAATCATAGGACACACATAACATCCAAGACTCCAAAATCATGAAATGAGTCAAGGAGGACATATCATCTTGAGCTGGAGGAGGAATAAAAGGGAACATAAGGGTATTCAGACATCTCTTTCGCCCTTGGCTTCCCAAATAAGCACCTTCAACTAAAACCCTTACTAAAACACCACCTCAACACTCTCTAAGCACCACTTATATACCATTATTCATCAAATCCTCCAACCCATCACAAACTCATAATGGGCAAGTTGGGTTTAAAAACAAAATATGTCTAACAACAATGCACCCCAACCTTACTAACTTCACTCAAGATTTCATATGAGCCTACACAGTCGGGACTAAACTTCCCAAACTCAATGTACTTCTCAAGGTGAGTATTCCAAGACAATCTAAATCATGGACATCAAAGTCACTCAATGACTTTACCCTCAAGACCATCATCTTCCTCATGGAAGTAAAATTATACAGACTTTTCTAAGCACCATTTCTTTCAACTCTAAGGTCGGGGTAAGTCATCACTATGTTCTTCATATCCATCACATAAGGTGATTCTTGACCATGGTGAATTACACTTCTATCTTTTTTTTAAGGGAGTCTATACACTCCACACATAAAGACATTAATCAAACACCCTCTTTCACCAAACTTTACAACCTTTCTAAACTCAAATTGGTCAAGTAGAGTTCTACCCTCAATATCATAACAGAACTATGAAGCCCATTCACACTAAGGAGAACATCGAGATCTATCATATCAAGTCACAAAAGACAAGTAATACCGGAATCTAATGAAGCATAACACATACCGGAACCATTAGGAGGAACTTTCTTATCCTCTCTTCATCTAGCCATAAACACTGGGCAATCTCTCATTTCCCCGAGGGAAAAACCTATCAAGAAACCCATATCATCACTTTTGGTGGAATCTACCAACCAATAAAACCTAGGTATTATCTAAACACCTTACTCATAATGACCATACTTAAGATCAATCTTAAAAGATAACTAACTTTTTAAAGTTGGTTAACACTTACACTTCTTCTTCTTCACCTTAACTAGGTGGTACATGCAACCCTCAAAGTCAACTTTAAGTCAAAACATAATCCAATCTTATGGCATAGATCTTTCCCCCTTACACTCTCGGATAAGCTCATCTAGGGACTAACAACTTGACTATACTGGTTCTAACACCACATAGGAGCCTATCAATAACAATATCGATTCATCCTAAGGAAGACATCTAAATCTAGCATATCAAGTCCTATCTAGTCAGATATCCATCATTGGCATTTCAACAAATATCTTCTTCTTTGCTCCTTGTAAGAACAACCCTTCGAGTAGTCACATCTTGTAGACCACCGATTAAAGAGAAAAGACCTTATAGGGTTAAACTCTATGGAATGACTAGAGAATGAAGAAGTGAAGTTTCCTAACGTCCTATAGCCTCTCACTCATATATGTGTCGCAACTCACACCAATGAACAATACTCAACTAGACGTGGTTTGAGATATCCTAAAACCATCCCAAAAACTTATGCTCTGATACCATGTTTGTCACGCCACAGGAGCACCCCCTAGATGTGACACGACGTCCTTGACCCCGAAGGGATCTCATACAAGCCTTACGATATCATGACATAAGAACATGGGGAAATATGAGGAAAATTTAAAACTTTCTTTACAATTGAAGTCTTTATAAAATGAGAGACTCTATGACACTATGTCTCAAACCATCTACAACATTAGAAACTAAACTCAATAGTACAATCTTAGGGACATAGCCCTTACATAAATCTAAACCATAAAAGAAAGTTATAAAGGACATGTGGTCAAGTCCTCGAATACTATGAGGACTCACCAATCTTCTTCTTCTTTATCTACTAGAGTCCTAGCCACGAGGATGGAACCCAAAATCTCCAAAGCCTATACTTATAGAAAATGTAAGAATATGGGTTAGTACAAAATGTACTAGGTATGGAAGACATGCAAGAAAATTCTTAAAACATGCATAATAGGGACATTTTGTTTAAAACCATGCTTCATGCCACTTTTGAACATTATCTTTGAAATAGTTGGAGAATGTAGCTCATAAGACAAACCATGCACAATTCATCATAACATATAGAATATCATCATAATTACAAGCATAGTCTCCAACACAACATAATGCATACTCCGATCTTCAAAATACATGGTTCACATGCATAAGTACATACCAATACATATCAACATAATAGAACTATCACATAAGCAACCCTAAGCTACACTTGTGCAATGCTTAGATAAGATCCCATAATCCTATCTACACTAAGTCTCACTTTTAGGCTACCATGATCATGCATAACTTATGTTCATACCAACATATGAGTAACCCAAAGTCATACTAGTGCAATGCAAAGGTAAGATCCCATAACCCTACCAAAAGCTAAGTATCACATTTAGACGACCAACAACATACATATCTTACTTTTTGTTCATCCATAATCAACATACATAAGTAAGGAGACATTCATGATCATAAGTTGTAACAAGTAAAGTCAACCTTAAAATTCATTCATATCATACATACATAATTCATAATTCTTCATAACATAAGAGAACCTAACCATAACCCCTATTAAAGTCCACTTGTGCAATGTATAGGTGAAGTCCCATACACCAACTCATACTAAGTAGTACCTCCTAAGGAGTCATAATTAGAGTCCATGTTTTTATCATAGCTCGTATTCGTATTATATAGGGATAATAGCCTTAACCGACATAGACATGTGAACTGCATGGAATCCGGTCTCGTGTAACCCCACACCAAAAGAAGGTATCCTACTTTCCTAACGTAGGACTACATGTATAGTTATAAGGTAGATCCACTAGCTAAAAACCTACGTGGGCATGTAGTTAAGGGATAGGGAGATTACTTCTAGAAATCCTACCTATTTCATTGATAGAGGGGCTTCCATCTCATGAGATTACATAAATGACCCGGCCTATTGCATTGACGGGAGGGCCATTACCTCATTGTCCATATCCACTCGGTGCTAAGCATTATTTCCCAAAATTACTTGTTTAAGTCGTGAATTGGATTAACATGTTTGAAGGGGTATTTTATCCTTCGTTCAACCCAACTCATAAAATAACTCATAGATTCAATTAGGTGAGAATTGGACTTTCAACCTTAGAATCATCATTAGTATGTGAGTAAACCTTTCACACCAAGATCATGTGTTTTCATGAGAATGGACTTTCAATCAATACAATCAAATAGTCATGGTCATGTACATTTCATGCATAATAATGTGTAAGGGTGCATATGAGAACTAGACTTCCAATTGACACCATAGATACATCATAATCATGTTTATGCATGGAGTGTGTGTGTAATTCTCCTTGCAATGACACAACAACAACATTATCATAATAGACACTTCCCTCTCAAAGTGTTCATAAGCATGTACATAATATCACAATCATTCATAGTTCACATAGATTGCTTTCAAGGATCATAGACCGTGTAAATCAATACATCTAACATTCATTATAATAGACATGTATATAATCATACTTTAAAATAGTCCATTCACTGCATGAATAAGTTCATATACTCTTATTATAGGTCATTTGGGTAAAGTCCTTCCACAATAAACCATATATAATTCAACATGCATAATAACTTCATTCTTAAAGCCTCTATATTCATAGTTCATTAATTTTAGCTTTTACTCTTAAAGCCCTAGCAGTCATCTTCATACTTCAAGCATTACTCTCAATCAATACCTCACATGGTCATCATGTAAACCTAACTCTCAAGGTAAACTAACCACATGCTTCATTCTTGATCAATTATAAACATATAGCATGAAGTAAACTAAAACTCAATACTACTTCAACCATGATTCATCATCTAAGACCTAATCAGGTTAATTCATGTCTACAAGCTTTGATCATAAGTGATTCATGTCTAGGTGAGCTAATCTAAGGCAATTCGTCAAGAAGTTCATCAATCTTAGAGGTTCACATCTAAACCCTCAATTTTCCACTTTCATGACATAACCCTAGAATATTAGGTTATCATGAATACATGTAGATTATACTAACATCAAGTAACTACATCATAATTAAACACCTCCACCTTCAAGTGGATCAAAAAAATCATATAAAATCTTCATCAACATATACAACCCTAGCAAATTGCCTTCGAAGGCTAAGAATCAAGATCAACCCTAATTTACTAGAATTACCCAATTGGATGGGTAAATTTCATGATTAAACAATGTAATAAACATAAACATAACCAATTGACAAGCTTACATGATCAATCATGTCATACCCTATTACACAATTTAGGAAGAAGGGGAAATCATGGGTCCAAGGAATATTTTCATCAAAATCAATCAATACTCCATTAATCCAATCATAAATAATCATAATTATTCATAATAAACCTTAATTAAACAATTGTATTCGTTTTGGAAGAACACCCATGAATAGATTTGAAAACCCTAGATTTGGGGAATTTGATAACATAGTTGAAGGGGCTTCTTGGTGATAGCTAACCAAGAATAAAAATAATACATACCTTAGAATTAGAATCCCATAAAATTCATATGAAAAATCCCTCTTCTTGAAGCCTTAGATTTATCCCTTCCTTTGTTCTTCAATGGAGTCTAGAGAGAAGAGTTTTGGAGGGAAAGGAAGTTGGGATTTGATTTGGGGTCTTGGGTTATAATTTATACAAAAGTATTTTAATGACTTAAAATAGTTTATATAGGTTTAATAATTCCATATAAAACGACCCTTAATGAAAACTTAATTAAAATAATTAATTGGAAACCCACTGACCTTGGCCGAGATTTTGGACAGCATCACAGACTTGGACTCACGCCCACTACTCATGGATCGTGAGTAGACCTACCGGTCATGGTGTCCAGTCATGGATGGATACTGGGCCTTATCATCTAGTACCTTGACCTGCGGAGCAAGACCACGAGGCGTGGATGGATCCACGGCCAGTAGGTCCAATCCGTAGGTCGTGCCCTTTTTGGACAGCTTAGGTTCTTTGGGGTCTTAAGATGAATTAGTTAATGACTTAGTTTTAGCGGTCTATTAGCTTATATAGGTGATTAATTAACTAATTAAATGACCTCCCTTAACCCCTAACCTAACTAATTCCAAAACCCCCTAACCTAAACTAAAAAGTTGTAAAAACACCCCTATCCACGAGACCACGACCCACGGATCATGTGTGGGTCTACTGGCTGGGGTTAGCCTCCGTGGTTGGGGACCACAACTCCTTTTTAGAGCCTGTTGTAGGCCTTGACCCACGACCCCAACCCACGGGGTGTGGGTCCATCTACAGGGTGTGAATGGCCATCCGTAGGTCACTACTATGTGACCTATTTTGGTTTCTAGGTAGCTTTGAGGGTTAGGATTTAGGGTCCCCCTCAAGGTCCCCTTGGGTGGTCTTTGAGGGTTCGTACCTAGACGTTTGACCCCTATAACCTTCGTTCTATGTATGGGAACCATTTCTTGTGATTTTAACCCTGATACATCACTCTTAAACTATTATGAAAGGCTCTAGAGCTCAGTAGTTCAACTTACAAATTACCGGGTTGGTACAGACGATTACCTATTAGCCTTTATGAACTAGGAATTGAGGGGAGCCCCATGTCTTTAAAAGTAAGTATGATTAATGATATTATGTTATGAAGTTGACTTGTGTGTAGTGTTGCTAGATATGCCTTCCATGATGTAAGCTTTACTAGAGGCAGATGACCTAAGTTTTGGCTAAGTATAAGTGAGGTTGCTTAAGGAAGTATTCCTCTTTCATTATGATGCTTGTTATGTATTGATATGATTATTCCTTATGTCTTATATTGACTAACGCTTGTGGTTTTGTTGTTTATTATAGCCATCATATTTAGTAATTGAATGGACTAACACATACTCTTGCCTACATTCTTATCAAATGTAGGGTCTGGCGTTCCCGATGACAATACTTATGGGTAGGTTCCTAGAGGATTTTGAAGTAAACCTCTGGTGAGACCTCATTGTATTCGAGGAGTGGATCACCATATCTCTTTTATGTCTTGTTTTTACTTTTGAGACTATTGTATGGGCTGCATCCTAAGATTTACATTCTCTTATGTTTAGATGGTTTGAGACAATGTCAAGTTAGACTTCCACTTGCTTTTATAAAATTCCTTGATTGTATTGAAAAATTTTAAATTCCCGCACCTTTTCTTTTACTTTATGTTATGATATGTTGAGTGGATTGTGTGATGCCTCTCGGGGTTTTATATGCCTTGTTACATCTAAGGGGTACCCTTGGGTCGTGACAAACTTGGTAATCAGAGCACAAGGTTTAGAATGGTTCGATGATGTCTCATACCACTTCTACTAGATTTATTTTCATAAATGTGAAGCGAGTCATATTTATGAAAAGGAGGTTTTTTGATATTTAGGAAATTCCACTTCTTCACTTCTTAAAGTCGTGCTATGGAGTTTAACTCTATAAGTCTTTCTCCTAATCTGTGCCCGATGATTTTCAGGAATGACTACTAGAATGGCTAACACTAGAAGGTTGGAGGAAGGCCATGTTGAGAAAGATGTTCCTCCTCAAGCTTCAATTGATCCATTGAATGAAAATGTGACGAATGCGAAGTCTAGGTCGGCATTCCAAGTGTTGGCTCAAGCCGTGACGACACAAACTAATAGAGAGGTGGTAGCCCCCGTGAACCCAATTATGGGTACGGCGACGGCAAGCGTGAGAGATTTCACAAGAATGAACTCACCCAAATTTTATGGCTCCAAACATGAGGAAGACCCTAAAAAGTTTATCGAAGAGGTCTATAGGGTGCTTTCAATCATGGGTGTGACTTCGGTATAGGAGGAGGAACTAGTCGCTTACCGGGGTTGCTCATATGAGGTTTAAAAGTGAAAAGAGAAAAGGCCGGTGGAAGCGAGTCCCATAGAATGGAAAAGGTTCAAAAGTGCTTTTCTTGACCGATTTTTCCCTCTAGAGATGAGAGAGGCCAATGTGCTTGAGTTCATCAGCCTTAGGTAAGGAAATATATGTGTAAGGGAATACACTTCCAGGTTCACTCAACTATCAAACTATGCTCCTTTCATATTGGCAGATCATAGGGCCAAGATTAGTAAGTTTGTGTTGGGAATGTCCGACATAGTAGTCAATGAGTGCCGCACTTCTATGCTTGTTCATGATATGGATATTTCTCACCTTACGGTGCATGCCCAACAAATTGAGGAAGGAAATCTCAAGGAAAGATCTAGAGAGGCAAAGAGAGCAAGGGTGGATGATGGCAACTGTTCACATTCTAAGTCCGATGGACGGGGTCATTCTAGATTCTAGCAAATGCTCCGGGCAAGATTCTACAAATACTCCTTCGAGGCCAAGAAATGAATGGGTGTTAACCCAAAACCCCAATGAGATGGTGATAGATCTTTGTTGCCTACTTGTGCTAAATGTGGAAGAAACCATGAAGGGAAGTGTATAGTGGGCTCTAATGCTTGTTTCAGGTGTGCTGAAATGGATCATAAAATAAGGGATTGTCATTCGGTTTCAAAGAAGGATGGAGATGGTCGTCTTAGGTCTCAACCCTACCCTAAATACAGTCCAACTGGCTCAAGTGGAAATGCTCCTAAGCAAAACCGTTTTTATGCTCTCCATACTAGAGGTGACCAAGAAAACTCCCCAGATATTGTGACTGGTATGTTAAAAGTCTTCCATATAGATGTGTATGCTTTACTTTATCCAGGTGCTACTTTTTCATTTGTGACTCCTTTTGTAGCTATGAGATTTGATGTGCCCCCCGAAGTGTTGTTAGAACTTTTTTTTTATTTCTACTCCCGTTGGTGATTTTGTGGTGGCTAAGATTCTATAGGAGATGTCCTGTTTCCTTATCCCATAAAGTCACTCTAATAGATTTGGTGGAACTTGATATGATTCACTTCGATGTCATCTTGGGTATGGACTGGTTGCATTCTTGTTATGCCTTTATTGATTGTAGGACTAGAGTGGTCAAAATTCAGTTTCCAAATGAGCCTATCCCTGAGTGGAAGGTGGGAAATACAATGCCTAGAGGTCAATTTGTTTCATGCCTAAAAGCGAGGAAAATGATTACAAAGGGTTGTGTCTACCATATAGTGAGGGAGAGAGATGTGGAGTTCTAGACTCCTACTCTAGAGTTGGTCCCTATTGTAAAAGGTTTCTGGAAGTTTTCCCCAATGATTTACCTGGTGTTCCTCCCGAAAGGGAAATATACTTTGGGATTGACCTTCTCCCCGATACCCAACCAATCTCTATTCCTCCTTATAGAATGGCTTCGATGGAACTTAAGGAGTTGAAGGAATAATTAATGGACTTATTGGACAAGGGCTTCATTAGACTAAGTATCTCTTAATGGGGTGCTCCGGTGTTGTTTGTTAGAAGAAAGATAGTTCACTCCGAATGTGTATTGATTACCCCCAATTAAACGAAGTGACCATCAAGAACAACTATCTCCTTCCGAGAATAGATGACTTATTTGATCAACTCCAAAGGGCAAGTTATTTCTCTAATATTGATATCCGATCGGGTTACAACCATTTGATGGTGAAAGAGGAAGATATTTTGAAAAGAACTTTTAGAACTCGATATGGTCATTATGAGTTCTTGGTTATGTCTTTTGGTTTGACTAATGCCCCAACGGTGTTTATGGATTTGATGAATAGGGTGTTTAGACAATACCTTGATATGTTCGTTATTGTGTTTATCAATGATATTTTGATCTATTCAAGAAGTGCGGATGAGCATATTGATCATTTGAGGATTGTATTGCAAGTTCTTAAGGACCAACAACTATATGACAAGTTTAGTACATGTGAGTTTCTGTTAAGGTTCATAGCTTTCCTTGGTAATATTATTTCGAGTAAGGGTATTGAGGTAGATCCAAAGAAAATGGATGCGGTCAAGATTTCGCCTAGACCTCTATCACCGACAGATATTAGAAGTTTCTTGGGTTTGACCGGTTATTATAGAAGGTTTGCTGAGGGGTTTTCCTCCATTGCTTCTCCTTTGACAGCTTTGACTCAAAAAAGGCCATGTTCCTATGGTTGGAAGCTTTTAAGAAAAGTTTGCAATAGTTGAAAGATATACTTACTTCCACTCCGGTGTTGACCCTACAAGAAGGTACAGATATATTGTGACGCCTCTAGAGTGGGTTTGGGATATGTGCTTATGCAAAATTGTAACGTGGTTGCCTATGCTTCAAGGCAACTAAAGGTTCATGAGAGGAACTATCCTACCCACGATCTTGAATTAGCGGTGGTTTTATTTGGCTTAATTATTTGGAGGAAATATATGTATGGGTCCATGTTGATGTGTTCACCCATCACAGGAACTTGCAATACGTGTTTACCCAAAAAGATATAAATCTTCGCCAAAGAAGGTTGCTTGAGTTATTGAAAGATTATTATATGAGTATTCTCTATCACCTCGGTAAAGAAAATGTGGTGGCGGATGCCCTTAGTCGGTTATCCATGGGTAGTGTTGTACAGGTTGATGATGAGAGAAAAAAGTTCGTTTGAGATGTTCATAGGTTGGCCCGATTTGGAGTTCAAGTAGTGGATTCCACAGAAGGTGGTATTATGGTTCATAATGGTTCTGAATCATCTTTCATGGCCGATGTGAAAGCAAAGCAATGTCTTGATCCGATATTAGTAGAATTGAAGGAAGCGGTACTAAAGAAGTCTGTAGAGGCTTTCTCCCAAGGGGGAGATGGTGTCCTAAGTTACCAAGGTCGTTTATGTGTTCCGAATGTCGATGACTTAAGGGAAAATATTCTTTACAAAGCCCATAGTTCTTGATATTCTATTCACCTGGAGCCACCAAGATGTATCGTGACTTGCGGGAGATCTATTGGTGGAGTAGGATGAAGAAGGGCATTGCGGGATTTGTGGATAAGTATCCTAATTGCCAACAGGTGAATATTGAGCAACAGAAACTGGGAGGTTTATCCCAAGATATTAGCATTCTTAATTGGAAGTGGGAAGATTTGTATATGGACTTCATAGTAGGGTTACCAAAGACTCGGCACCAATATGATTTGATTTGGGTTATAGTTGACCAAATGACAAAGTTGGCCAATTTGATTCCCGTCAAAGTTTCATATACGACAGAAGATTATTCTAAGTTGTACTTGAGGGAGATGTAACGGTTACATGGAGTGCCCTTGTCCATTATCTCACATAGAGGTACTCAGTTTACTTCACAGTTTTGGAAGTTGTTCCAAAAGGGTCTTGGCACTAAAGTTAAGCTTAGCACAACTTTTCACACCCAAACCGATGGACAAGCGGAAAGAACAATCCAAACATTAGAAGATATGTTGAGGGCTTGCATGATAGATTTCAACGAAAGTTGGGATGACAATTTTCCCTTGATAGAATTTGCCTATAATATTAGCTACCATTCGAGTATTGGTATGCTCCTTTTGAGGCTCTTTATTGTAGGAGGTGTAGATCCCATATGGGATTGTTTGAGGTGGGTGAGGGTGCTTTGATAGGACCCGAGTTAGTTCATGAGGCTATTGAGAAGGTTCACCTCATTAGAGAGAGGTTGAGAACGACCCAAAGTCTACAAAAGTCTTATGCCGATGTCAAAAAGAGAGACCTCGAATTTAATGTGCTCGATTGGGTTTACTTGAAAATCTAACTCATTAAGGGTGTAATGAGGTTTGGTAAGAAAGGGAAACTTTGTCCCCGTTTTGTAGGCCCATACCAAATTTTGTGACGTGTTGGTAAGGTTGCATATGATATTGATTTGCCAAATGAGGTGGCATTGGTGCATCCAATTTTCCGTGTCTCTATGTTGAAAAAGTGTGTTAGAGATCCAACATCCATAATTCTCCTAGAAGGATTGGAAGTGAAAGAGAACCTTTCATATGAAGAAGTTCCATTTGAGATCTTAGACCGACAAGTTAAGAAATTGAGGAACAAAGAGATAGCTTCTGTTAAGGTGTTATGGAGAAACCATCTAGTTGAGGGTGCTACTTGGGAGGCGGAAGTCGATATGATGTCCCGGTATCTTGATGAGTATGAGATTTGGACTCATTTAGGGCTATATTTCTGTAGGTTTATTGTCCTCAAAAGCTAATTTTGTGCCAATAACTGATGTAAAATCCTTCATTTTCAGGATTATGGATTAAGAAGCAAAGCAAGGACACTAAGTTGCAAAAAGGAACAAAGCAAGCTGAAAGAAGGAAGAAAACAGAGCCTGGTAATTGCAAAGTCTATTTGGCTAGTCGTCGAGAGGCCATTTTACCACCTAAAGTTCCAGTGTGCCAAGCCCTGAAGGAAAGAACCAAGTTGGCGAGACAAAGTAGCAGTCGGTGGATCGCCGAGTGATACTGTGATGCAATGTTGGATCGCTGATGAGTCCACGATTTCGACTCATTTAGGGCTATATTTTGATAAAATTAGTGTTGTCAAATGCATGTTTTATCCCGATATCTAATGAAAACCTTTAAGTTTTAGGTATTTGAAGTTTGAGGCAAAGCAAGGACACTAATTAGCAAAAAGGAGCAAAAGTAGCCGAAAGAACGAAGAAACGAAGATCTGTGAATCGCCGAACCCCTTTTGCGAATCGCCAACAGATCTCAAATTTGCCTTTTGTTCCAGTGTGCTGAACCCTGAAGGAAGGATAAAATTGGCGGTGAAAAGGTTGAGTTAGAGAAATATTGAGAGAGGAAGAACTTTGGGGTTTTGAATAAAGGAGTAAATGAAGTGTTTTAGGACTTGAAAGTATGTATATTTATGATATAAACCATTAAAAATCAACCCAACCTAATAAAACATTAAAAGAAAATTACTTAAAAGCCCCTCACTAGGGGAGCCCCGTCAGGGACCAAGTCCACTTCTACGGACCGTGAAAGGGGACCATGGCCCGTGAAGGTTCCCGTGGTCCTCTTGGGCAGTGTCTCCTTTTTTTGCCTTGCCAAGCCCCAAGATGGCATCTTCACGGACCACTTCACGGTCCGTGGTCAAGGCCACTGACCATGGTCTTGGGACAGTACCTTGGCCTCAAGGCCTTGCCTCCCAATTTCCCAAATGCTCTTCACGGACCACTTCACGGTCCGTGGTCAAGACCACTGGCCATGAAAGTGGTTGTGGTCATGAGGCAATGGTTGGCCAAGGTTGGGCAGCCTTGGCCTTTTGCTTAGGCCTTTGGCCCCTTAGCTTGGCACTTGCCCTTCCAACCCTTTATCCAACATTAAGAAGGGTCTTTCAACTATGGAGTCTATCACGTACCTTGACGTTGACTCACTAACCTCCATCAAACAAGGCTCGGGACAACATTACACAACATGAAACCTTATTAGAAACTCAACACAAAGTTATTAGGCTCTAGTTTCACTAGTTAATTTTTAGGGTCATTTAAGCCTTGCATTCTTCCTTAGATTCATTGAGGAAACATTCATGTATTTAGAGGACGTTCATACATTTAAGTTTGGAAAGACAATAAGCATTTTCAAACATAGAAGACAAGATATAGTCACAATACACTAAGAACATAGTAATATCAATACCTTAGCAACCTCAAAGAAAACTTGTGCAATGTATGGTTTGCATCTCATAATACCAACCTTACTAAGCATTCCTTGAAGCCACATATTAATTTCCATAATCTTCAGCCTTACCATAATCCATAGTCATAAATGAGGAATTATAAAAGTACATGAACTAAACATAAGGAAAGTCATCTATTCATATCTTATCATACCATAAGGAAAACATTCCACAACATCCTAATAAATCTACTTGTGCAATGTAAAAGTGAAGTCCCATACCCCCACTTCTACCAAGTAAACCCATTAAGAAGTCATAGTATAGTTCCTATAATATTCATTATCTTATTGCTATTAGGGAATATTAGCCATACCCGACATAGACTATGTGAGCTATATGGAATTCGGTGTCATATAACCCCACACCGAAAGAAGGCGTTCTTACTTTCCAAAGGTAGAACTAATTATATTTAGCTTCTAAGTAGATCCACTAGCTAAGTCCTATGTTTTGCACATAGTTATGGGATAGGGAAATTGCTACTAGAAACCCAACCTATTGTATTAGCGGAGGAGCTTCCATCTCATGAATTTACTATAGATGACCCAACCTATTGCATTAGTGGAGGGGCCTTTTCCTCATTGTCCATATCCACTCGGTACTAAGCATTATTTCCCAATTAGACATAATTAGTATGGAATTGTATCTACATGTGTGAAGGCATACTTTACCCTTCGTTCAATACAACTCACTAAAATAGCTCATAGATTCATTTAAGTGAGAACTACCTTTCACCTTAGAATCAACATTAGTATGTGAGAATAACTATCACACCAAGATCATGTGTTCTCATGAAAATGGACTTTCAATCAACACAATAGGATCAACATGGTTATGTACATTTCATGCATCATAATGTGTAAAGGTGCATATGAGAACTATACTTTCAATTAACACCATTGATACATCATAATCATGTTTTTGCATGTAGTGTATGTGTAATTGTCCTTGCAATGACACAAACAACAAAATTATCATCCTAGACACTTCATTAATAATTAAGTGTAACGGTAAGAGAATAATGGCCTTTCAACAATACCACAATATACAAAATATTCATGTGACCTCAACTTCCAAGTAAAACATGAGTTCACACACAATCTTGTCAACATGCACAAACCTTCACAATCTGCCCTTCAAGGGTTAAAAGCACAATAGATAAGGGAATACCATGGTCCGACAACTCATCAATACATTAATCACATAATGATTGGCATTTTATACTTCAAGTATTCATTAAAATGCACATAATATCATGACCAAGTCAATTCATGTTCAGAAGCATTACCCTAAACCAATTCGAGTCTAGGTGATCTAATCTTAAGGCATTACATTGAGAATTCATCATTCTAGGAGGATCACATTTAAACCCTCAATTTGCCTCTTTCATGACATAACCCTAGAATCTTAGGTTAATCGAGAATACATGTAGAATTATACTAACATCAAGTAACTACATGATAATTAAACACCTCCACCTTTCAAGTGGATCAACATGTCTAACACAAGTCTACTACCAAAAGTACTGAGGTCAAACTTGCCCTTTCAAGGGTATGATCACAAATCCTCAATTCACCAACAATTCACCATAATTAGTCAGAGATGATGATACAATTCAACAATCTAAATCAATCTAGGCATAAATCCATCAACATTCATTCATAATCAACAAACCCACTTCATAAGGCACAATTTTGGAATTGAGAGAAATCATAGGTTCATAGAGTATTTTCATATCAAATTATCAACTAAACATCAATATAATCATAGTTTATCATTTGAAAACGTTTGATTCAAGAACCCATGAGGTTGAGTGAAACTTAGGGTTTTTCATGAAACATGAAACCTTTGAAATTTCTTAGAAATTTACTCTAGGGAGAAAACTAACCCTAGATGAAGGATCACCATACCTTTTACTAATATTTCTCCACAAAATTTAATTAATAAAGCTTTGAATCCAAACCCTAGCTCCCACTTCTTCTTCTGCCTTGAGTTAGAGAGAGAAATATTGAGAGAGGAAGAACTTTGGGGTTTTGATTTGGGTGTTTTGAATAAAGGAGTAAATGAAGTGTTTTAGGACTTGAAACTATGTATATTTATGATATAAACCATTTAAAATCAACCCCACATAATAAAACATTAAAACAAAATTACTTAAAAACCCCTCACTTGGGGAGCCCCGTCAGGACCAAGTCCACTTCTACGGACCGTGAAAGGGGACCACGGCCCGTGAAGGTGCCCTTGGTCCTCTTGGGCAGTGTCTCCATTTTTTGCCTTGCCAAGCCCCAAGATTTTAAGGCATCTTCAAGAACCACTTCACGGTCTGTGGTCAAGGCCACTGACCGTGAAAGTGGTTGGGGTCTTGGGGCAGTAGCTTGGCCTCAAGACCTTGCCTCCCAATTTCCCAAGTTATCTTCACGGACCACTTCATGGTCCGTGGTCAAGACCACTGGCCGTGAAAGTGGCCTTGGTCATGAGGTAGTGCTTGGCCAAGGTTGGGCATCCTTGGCCTTTTGCTTAGGCCTTGACCATTTGGCTTGGCACTTGCCCTTCCAACCCTTTAACCAACATTAAGAATGGTCTTTCAACTACGGAGTCTATCACGTACCTTGACGTTGACTCACTAACCTCCATCAAACAAGTCTCGGGACAACATTACACAACATGAAACCTCATTACAAACTCAACACAAAGCATTAGGCTCTAGTTTCACTAGTTCATTTTTAGGGTCGTTACAATTTCAGATGTAATTTTTGTTGTTTTTGTTGTTGTTAATGCCTTGTAAATATGGATATGTAGCCTAGCCTAGCCTTCATGTCACTATACTACTTGCATGTCACTATATCAACTATCAATGACATGTTTATGTTTGCCAAATTATGTGCTTGAATTCCTCTATATTAATGGTGATACTACTTGCATGTGCACTTAATTGACATATGATGAAACAACTTAAAACACACAAGTACTTTATAAAAGTAATAGGCAAGCCCAACCTCTAAAACTGAACTGGCCCAATTGGCCCATTATTTCATTTCAAGAAGGGATATATATAAATTAGGGCTTTCATTTTCATTTCAAGAATAGGGTTTTCATGTTCTTCCTCGCTGCTTCGGTTTCTCCGCTTCGGTTTTTCTCTCTTCCCTATCTTCGCATGGATCTCGAATCTATAGAGTGCATGAGATATAATTATTTTATTTATTTCATCAGTCTTTTATGTTCTTTGTTTTTTAACATGCAACTAATTGATTGGGGTTTGGTTAAACCAAATCAATAAATAAGATTCGGCTGTCATGTATTGTCAAATCAATGAAATCATTAATTTTGCAATATAGCCATTGGGTAAGAATGAGTTTGAATTTCTTTAAATATAGCTTAGTACTAGAGATCTCATGAATGAGTTTTGTTTGTTTTTATTACTTTGATATAATGTCAAATATCATATTGAATCGAATTTGTAATGATGATAAGAATGTTATTGCAGATTACTTATCAAGACAAAGCTACTCAGACTGAAAACGAAAATACAATGGAAGAGATACTCAAAGCCATAACTACACTTTGTATAAAAGTGGACAGTATGGACAACGAGATACAAAAGCTAAAGATTAATAAAGATAATCCAAAGTCTAAAGCTAGTTAGCAGCAAGATAAAATCATAAACCGAAGTAGAAGTATGAAGTATGAAGTAACTATAAGAAATGAATTTAGTAGTATGACAACAGAAGTAGAAGAACAGAATAAAGATAAAATCATAAACCGAAATCTAATGACAAAATTAGCAATATGTAATATGTGTTATATAGATGAATATACATGTGCATTTAGAGAATAT